>CM054132.1:43138752-43389641 GCA_028751855.1 Ambrosia trifida | reverse complement strand
CTACCATATGAAGCTCGCCATATAATATTAGTTTTATTAATATGTTATACTATTGACCCACATTTAAAGTTGTTTAATAAACGAGCCGAGCCGAGCTTTTGACTTGTCAACCTACTATTTATATTATTTAATTTAATATATTAACTAATAAACACTAAATGAGCTGAGTGAGCTCAAGCTCGAGCCTAGGCGAGCCAGCTCGGATCGACTTGTCTCGTCTCGCTTTCACCCTTACTCACAGGTTAGGTGATCCTGAATGTAAAACTAAGGATTAAGGATGAGAGAAAACAGCATCAACATTATTATCTTTAGTTAATTTGCTCACTGATAGAAGATTTCTAGTGAGGTTGAGAACATAGTCACCTAAATCGCGGTTTGCTTTGGTACGGGAACGCGGCTCGCTAGGCTTGAAGAATTCGTTACGGATGGGGTAGGTATATTTCGGTACGAACCGGTACGGTGGACCATAGACTCCGATTTATTATACCCTATTGAAAATAAGTTACCATAAACTAAAATCCAAAACAATAAAAGATAACATATAAATAAACATTCAAAGAACCTAAAATTCAAGAACCGATCATAAATTTTCCAAAACCACATGTTGAAGTTGTTAGTAATGATATTCAAAGTAAACCCAAGATTGATTCTGAAGGGTTTATTGAAGTTCAAAAGAAAAAACGTAAGAAAAAAACCAAAGGTAAAGTTACTTGGGCCCCGGTTGTGAAATTGGGCCAAGAAGCTGGTCCATCAGGTACGAAATCAGATGGGCAGAAGCTGGAAGTTCAGGCCCAAAAGTCTGTTGCTACAGCAGGCCCAATAATGAAAGGTACGGGTGTCTTTGTTCCAGGTGTTGGGTCAGGTGTGAGCCCAAAACAAAAAACTGTTATGAAGTCTGGTCCGATTGCTAGCCCAAATCAGAAAAATGTTCCAGCTTTAGTGGGTTCTTTGGTCAAGTCTGTTGGGCCACTTAATAGCCCAAAGCTTGATAACTTGGACTCATTGGGTTTTGTTGATACTAATCCTTTAATTGGGCCTGTTAGTGGGCCTGTTGAGGATCCAAAAATAAAGTCTAAAGTTGATGGTTCCAACCGGTTTTATGCATTAGTTGATGAGAATAATGATGATTGCTATGATGTGGATCTTGGTAGTTGGGATCATGAGCTTGCTTTGGCGCACAAGTATTTCAACTCCAACACCCGGCCACCGGATAAAGAGTTTGAAAAATGGTCTAAGGAACTCAAGGCATATTTTAGAAGTTTAAAAAAGAATTCTCCACCGAAGAGATCTCCTAAAAAGAATGTCGTGAGTGTTGCACAAGAGGATGCAAAGGAAGATGGAAGCGATGATGTTGAGTTCGAGACGCATGAGTCGGCACGATTTATGAGTTTAACTTAGTGTTGTGCTTTTGTTTTTCTAGTATGTTTGTTTTAGTTTGTTTGGTTGTTGAGCCTTGGGCCTTAGTTTGTTTTGTTGGGTTTGGTGCCTTAGTTTGTTAGGTTGTTGGGCTTTGTGCCTAAGTTTGTAATCTCCTTTATTTTTTGGTTATTAATAAAAGTTTGCCGGGGGATTCCCCTTTTCCAAAAAAAAAAACATATAAATAAACAGAAAACAACAAAAACTAATTAAAAAAACAAAAAGTTTTAGAAATAATAAACTTTTTTCTTTTTATAAAAACGCAAACATCTATCGAATTTAACTCCCTTTTATAGTTGGCTAGAACACATAAGATTTTTTAATGCTTTGTCAAAATTTGCAGTGCTCTAGGCTTGTACAATACTACCAAACGCTTGCATACTCGTGATTTTAGGGGCGATCGGGTCGTATACGTGTTCGTTTCGGTCGTGTACCGTAGACAATTTGGTACGTTAAGGACTTTCGATTGCGTACAATGCGATCCCGTTCGGGAATCGTGGTTGTTTGAGTGATTTAGGTGACTATGGTTGGGAACCACCTAGACATTTTTAAGATGAGGAGAACCAAGCAATTTCGTATCACCAATATGAAGGGCTTTGACAAACAATTCATGACTTTCTGCACAAAAACTAGTGCAGTTGATCCATAGGGTCAACCGGATGACCAATAGATGAAAGTTGATCACAAAAGCCTTTGAAAACACGACCATATTCATAGAGGGAAGCATTAATTAAGAAGGATGATCTCAGGAGACATAATCAGGATTAGTAACTTTCTTATCATCGGAATTGATTGTAGGAGTAGCCTTTGGTTGGCTGCCATCAACATACCATAGGTAGGGAGTGCCGTAACATGTGACATCCGTCACCTTTCATTTTTATTTTTTGTTCAACTTAATACCCTTTTGTTTCTTGTTTTTACATTTATCATCCTTGTATTTCAAAGTTTCTATTCAATAATAAAAGTTGCGAACTTATTTCTTGCAATTATTAACTATTTACTCGAATCGTTGTCATAACTGAGAAATTCTTTTCTTTTATAATAATAATAATAATAATAACAACAACAACAATGAATTGTTATATTGTGAAAAAAATGCTTAGACCAGGATTTGAACCGCCAATGATGTCCAGCCTAGCTGGTCGGAGGTGGGAGGGTTTACTTCTTAAGGAGGTTCCTGCCCAGGTTTGGTCTCAGGTTCGAGTCCCCCCACTCTCACAAAGGGGTGAGAAATTCAACACCCGCGTTTGGCCTGGATTCGAACTGGGGTTGTGCGTCGTTTGGATTCTCCGCTGAAACACACCTTCCAAAAAAAAAAAAAAAGAACAGGATTTGAACCCATGTTCTAAGTGTTAATGAGCAAACAACAAACCACTACACCACTTTAATGTTTAGTGTTATTAATGAAATCATTTTTTACATAAACAAACCCATCTACTTACCTCAGTCAACAAGGAAAGTCAAAACCCATCACAACCAATACTTTGAATCGAAAATTTACGCGCTTAAATCCGTTTTGGAAACAATTGTTGATTGATTGGTGACCGACATAACCATCCTCGTCATTGCCAGTCATTATTTGTGATAACACGTCCAGATTAATAGTTAATTGAAACGATTTTAAACGCGTTTGATAAGCTTTCCAAAACCCGAATCAATCACCATTAATTCGTTATTGTTACCAAACATTCGAATCCTCTATAAATACATACCTTCATTTTGACTCAAACCCACCAAAACTCATCCTCTTTCACGTCCTAAATCTCTGCCAATCGAAGTTTTTGTGTTCGGGTCTTTTCGTTCGAAATTAACACTAATCCGGTACGTTAAAATCCAATTAATTTCGATTTCGTAGTCGATTTATAGTGTGAAATAAAAGCCCCATGCTTTCGTTCATCATCTGTGTCGAATTGATGTCCAATTGTTGGATTAGGAAATTAGGGTTCATAAGAGTCTAATTTGGGGATTTTCGTTTGATTCAGATAGTGTTTATATATAAACAGATCCATAACATAACATAAATAACCACCCAGGCCAATTGAGTTGGTCTGGGCTTTGATCTGATACAAAATAGGCGCAGGGTCGAACCCTGTCTCCAGCAGCTTGCATGTTATTTTTGTTTTGTTTTTAAATTGATGCTTTCAGGTTGTGTTTATATATGTTATTAATCGAAATTAAATCACAAATCAGCATACAGACCAACTGGTCTGGGCGCTATAACCATACATGTGACACCCGGCAAACTCAGGTTAGTAACATTGACTAAACTAGTAAGTCTACCTTAGCGAGTCATGCATATTACGTCCTTAACGGGGTCAGTCGAGTCGGTATGATGATTCCGGGAATCATCGGGAGTCGGTCCATAACTATGGGTACAAGGATCGGCGATTCGTGGAATCGCCGGGTCTAATGCACACACGAGTCTCGAGTCCCGGGAATTGGTGAACGGATGTAAACGTGTTGGATATCATGCATTATATGTTTGGAATCATTATGTGACTTATCGGTATGTGAATACGTGTTTAAATATGTTAAAATAGTGTTTAACGCGCCAAAAACCCATTCCAGCACCTTATAGGCGATTAGGAGCCTGGGGGACTCCTAATCGCGTGAACAGTAAGCGATTACAAGGGGAATGGGGCGAGTAGGAGGCCTAATCGCGTGAACAGTGGCGATTAGAGCCCCTACTCGCGAGTAGGAGGCTGATCGCGTGAACAGTGGAGCGATTAGGCCCCTACTCGCCTGATCTGGGCTCCTAATCGCGTGAACAGCAGGGCTCGGGTCAAAACACCTATAAATAGAACCCTTAACTCCCCAAACACCTCTAGAACAACCCTAGCTGCTCCCAAACCACCCACACACCTTGAAACACCTCTGGAACTCTTTTTGCTACAAAAATCACCATCCCCAAGCTTACACACCTTTCTTTAACAAAATCCAAGGTGTGTTCTTCATCCCTAACCTTTGTAAAGTTGTTATTTTGAGTTCCCCAAAGTTCCAGACCTTGTTTTACCAAAATGTGTCTTTAAAAACCTTTCAAAAGAGTCCTAAACTAAGTCTACACCTTAATGCTTGTTATATGTGAAGCTTACATGCATATGTTGGTCTTCTTGGTGATTTTAACATGAATGTTTTCAAGATATGATTGTACTTCTGTTATGTAGAGGTTATTAGGAAGGTTGTCTTAGAATCTTAGCCATTATTGTGGTGTTTTGAAGAAAATGCATATTTTGACCCATTTGTATGTTCTTGAAGATTTAGGATGGTTATGTTATGATTGTTGATGTAAAGTTGTTAGAATTGATGCTAGGGAGATGTTAGAACAGAGGTTTGATGATTTACATGTTGGTAGAGGTTGAAATCTGATTCTTTCCATTTAAGGAAAGATAAGGTTGGTAGGTGAAACCTAGTACTTTGCCATTTTAGGAAACAATTGCATAGAACATGCTAGATCAGTGATATGTTGGGGGTTTTTGCTTGAAATGGGTTGGTAAATGATTTAGGTTTGATATTGGGTGTTGTTGCACGTTTCGGATCTGATTTGGAGGGTTTAACGCGCGAAAATTCGTTGCACAGCAGCAACAGGCGATTAGGCATCCTAATCGCCTGATGCCACGCGATTATGCAGACATATGGGGCGATTAGGACCCTAATCGCCTCATACTTCATGCGATTAGGCCCTAATCGCCTGTAGGCTGATGCCTACTCGCGTGTAACCTTCCTAATCGCATGTACTGCTGTCGTGAACGCGTTTTGACATCCCGGAACACGATTTGACACCTAGGAACATGATAGGAACCCCGGGATACACCCAATGACTTAGTAAGACGTATTCGGACCTGGTTATGCGTTTAACGGATGTTATGCTAGACTAGGTGAATTATTGCGCGTGCTAAGTGTTTAATTGCATATGTTGCATGATGTCTTGCATGTATCTAACACGTGGGATGTCGGGTCACCAATGGGATGTCGGGTCTTGTCTGGCACGGTCGGTTTAACAGTTAAAGGTGTTTTCAAACGTTTATGGTCACGGTCTGGACATTCGGGGACTAGTTAGCCTGTGGGTTATTAGTCCAATACTTATACGCATCTTATGATAGGTCGCCGCTATCTGGGGCTATCATAACATAATTACTTAATTGTTTTCAAGTAACGCAAACCAAGGTGAGTTTCACAGCCCCACTTTTACTGTTTTGCTTTTGGGGGAGAAACATGCTTTGTACGAACTATTTAAAGGTCATGTTATACTATGAGCATTTTATGTTACTATACGGCTTTTATGGAAAGTCCCAGGGGGAAACCATGAATGTGCTGCCATGCACAACGAGGGAAATGTGGATAGATCTATTGGGCCTCACAAACCCCACTCGACGGCGGGGCCGGGCGGGTGCATATTGTCTCTACCTATCGGGTTACCGAGGCATCGGTAGCCCAGTCAATCTGGGCTGGTATCAACTTTTGGTTCATGTTTAGTAATGGGTTCCCAACCGTAGTAGTAAAAACACTTAACGTCTAGCTAACGTTCTTATGACATAGTACTAACGGAAATGATCTTTGTAAAACTTGTGACAACACTTTTATAAAAGAAAACCTGTGAACTCACCAGCATTATATGTTGACATTTTTGGCATGTTTTCTCAGGTCGCTAAGGTAGCGGTTATCGGACTAGGCGCACGGAGTCATACACAGCGTCTATTATTTTGAAGCATATTAAACAATGTCTTTGTAAACAATGATATGTCTTTTGGTTGTAAACAAGAATGCTTCCGCTGCTGGTTTACAGCTCAAAGCATGATATTTTGGTTTTAAATATAATTATGAATGCATGTTTGTTGTATGTTTACTGTGATCGTTGACTGAGATCCTGGTGTGTCACGCGCCTCGCGGTAAAACCCCGCACGTGGAATTTGAGGGTGTGACAATACAGAACAGATCCCAGGTTCGAGTCCCCCATGGGACAGAATCTGATTCATTTTTTTTTATTATTATTCAGCTTTTTACTTAATAACTATTATAAATTTATTTTAATTATTAAAAATAGTAAACTTAATCCAAAAACTTTATAAAAATTATCCTATCTTATCATAACCCTAAAGTTTATATTCCAAATTTTATTTTTTAGAAAAATATTTATTTATTATTTTTAATGTATTCATTTTGTTTAAATTATAACTAATTCATAAAAAATTCATTTTTAATCATTTTAATACCAAAATTTTTGTGGAATTATTTCTAACCATATAAAACTTTTTGGTAATTTAATTTTCTGTAAAAATATTATTTTCCTTATTTTTATGATTTAATCCTATTTAATGGATTATATTAAAATAAAATATATTTTAAATGAAATAATATGTAAAATAATTTTTAAAAATTATTTTCCACTTATACCATATGCTAAATTCTGTTAAAAAATGAAAATACTATTTTTACATTTTATTTGTATTTAAATCCTAATTATTGCATTTTAATGTTATTAAATCAATTTAAAATACAAAAAATATCCAAATTTTGAATTTTATAAATTCTGAAATTATAATGTCCCAATAACTTATATATTTTACATTTATTTGATTATTTACTTCCTTCTTTTATTTCCACTTTTATTTCACAGTAATTACATAAATTGTATTATTTAATTTCAAATCGTTCCATTGGTTGCACTTTTAATTATTTTACATGTTTCAAAATTTAAAATTATTAAAGGATGATTGACTTAATAAACTTTTCTTTAAATATTAAAATTACTTAAAACCAATTTTAGTTCAAATTAAAAGCCATAAAATCCCCAAATTCTAGTCTAGAAACCCTAAGTGCCTAATCCTAGATAACTTAGACGCTAAGTTCATTCCCTTATAAACTATTTATTTCTTTAGGTTAATCCTTTGGGATAATCCTAATTCACATCACGTTGTTCGGTAGAGTTTCAAGTTATTACGCGAACTGTGAGTATTTCCTATCCCCTTTTTGTCTTTATTCACTTTTGGGGTGTTACATGTACACTTATACAAAATACACATACAAGTTCACATTTTTACAATACAATTCTAATATATTGTGCATTCGCTTACATACGTGCTTTATGCTTAGACATTACATGTAGAATACATTTGTACTTAGTGAAATCATTAACCATGTACAAGCCGACCTTAACATTGGATAGCGCTATTGGATTGACAACCCACCTAGGTGATTCTCCCCCTTTTTTCATTGGAGAATCCATGATCATTGTTAAGTTATTATCAATTTATTGGATAAGTACACCGTCGTTCATTTTGGTACATTTATACAGTCACGGGATTGATTTCGCTCATTTGTATGATACATAGTTTACATAAATGCATTGTAGCTTTGCACTTGAATTGTATAACATTTTCCAACTTACTATATGTATTAAAACTAGGAATGCTCACCAACATTTCATATGTTGACAAAACTTATTTTGTACATGTTTCAGGTGTAGTTTGATCTTAGTTCCATAGCATTGGATTTTAGTGTTTGCTTTTAATAATTTATTTCAAATTTCTTGTTTTGTTCAGACTTTTGTATTTTTTTTCCCATTTCATCCATGTAAGACAATTTAAATTATTCAATAATATATTTACATTTTAGTACCATGTGCTTTTGAACAAGCGTCATTACGTGACACCTCGATGATTCCGCCATCGGTTGGGGTGTTACGTAACATAGGGGAAGCCAATAGGAAAAGTATTTTCTTCAAGTCTGGCTGATACCATGTTTATGTGCTTTCCATCCATAATAATCAAGTTTAATTTATGTGCTTCAATACCTACCTTTTTTATATGATTACAGTACAGTAATCAAAACATTTACAAATATTGGTCACCCCTATTTCTTATGTTACAGTTACACAACAACTTTTACACTAGTTTCTAAGTCTGCTCTTCTGTTTTACCTCTTCATAGGTGCAGCTCCTCTCCATGGGTTCCCACCGTCAGTCCCACTGGAAGCCTGATTAGGCACCGGTACATTACTCAAATCACCATCCAGGCTCATCTTCTGTACTTCTGAATATGACAGAATCTTTATGCTTTGCACACAACTCACAAACTCCCTGTTAAACCAACCTCAATCTCAGGAACATCAACATATATAATAAATCAACCATAATGTTAATAATGTTTTTGTTTCTTACTCCCATGGGTCATCACCAACTAGCAATATGTCATTCTCATGATCAACATAAACTAGCTTCCACTGTGCGTCTTCTAGTTCGCCTTCAATACCAAACATTCGAGCCAGATCGTGCCTCAGCTCTTCGTACCCCTTGTACCGTGTCACATCAATTGTTCTTCCTACCGACCCACGCTTTTGAACCTAAACAAACAAAATTATAACAAACTTGTACAACGAATCCAGTGATGTATAAAGGTGGGCATTTACCTTTGTGTATGTCCTCATGCGTTGTTGTTGTTGCTGTTGCTGTTGAGTTTGGTTACCCCACAGCCCATTTCCTAAAACGCCTGCATCCGTAGCAGCAACATTGTCATTTGGTTTGAATGACATATCAGGCATCCCAAATGACCGTGGACTTATCTCCGCAACTGAAAATTCCGTCTCAGGGC
The DNA here is from genome assembly GCA_028751855.1 of Ambrosia trifida. Taxonomy (NCBI): domain Eukaryota; kingdom Viridiplantae; phylum Streptophyta; class Magnoliopsida; order Asterales; family Asteraceae; genus Ambrosia; species Ambrosia trifida. Next base: position 43,380,639 of record CM054132.1, on the reverse strand, counting down.
CGCCAGCATAATTTGACATTATGTTTGGAGAATCAAAACCCCTGGACAACAAAGCATCAGGTGGCAGGCTATCAAAGGAGAGGTGGCTCCTATCACCCTCCACACATAAGTTTGGGATGTTGAAGTTGTGTGGAAGGGTATCATCCAAACAGTACGATGTTACAGACGTCGCAGGTTCAGTAGCGATGGCTTTATCTTTAGGTTGCTCTGGTAGTTTCAAGTTAGGTAACTCATATCTAACTCTTGCATCTGATTTACCTTGACTTGGAAGAAATTTAGAAGCATGATCAACCATGGAATCATCCCCTATGACAGAAAGACCTTGTTGGTTCTTGATTCGGAAGTTCGATGGAGTTAGTTGACAATTATTAGTTGAAGGGGATGTGGAACACGAGGGGACGTCACCATCACCAGGAGGATGAACTCTTAGTGGAGTGTATTGATTTTGTTGTTGGTGTGACTGTACAAGTGTCGTTGACGACAGGCTGTTACCACTAACTTGTTGTTTGAGTTGCTGATTATGTGGCGAAACCTGCTGTTGTAGAGGTTCTGCTGGTGAGAACATATGTTGCTGTTGCAGTCTTTGCAGTATCTGCAGTGTTTGTTGTTGCTCCGAGAGAGGTTGTTGCCTCAGTGACATGTTATGTTGTAGCAAGTGTGACGGGACTTGTTGCAACTGCGTTTGCTGCTGATGCTGTTGTTCTATTGGATGCTGCGACATGGATTGAGATTGAAATGTCGTCTGATTTGCTGAACCACTAAATTGTTGTGTGTGTCCTGAAATCTGTTGTGATTGCGGTTTCTGCTGTTGCGACTGATTGTATATAGATTTCTGTTGTTGTTGCTGTTGCTGTTGGAGTTGGTGTTGCTGATTGACACTGGTGGGATGTAAGTGTTGTTGCAGGGGGCCGAGAAGTTGGTTAGGTTTGTTGGAGTGTGATAGACGTGGGGATTGAAAGCTTAATAGCTTGGACGGATCTTCAAAGCTTAGAGAATTTGAAGGAAGAATGGTCGGTTGCATAGATTGATTTTGCGGCTGCTGCATACTCATCCACTGGACCAAACTCAACCCATCTTTCATACCCGTGTCTTCAAGCCAAGGCATAGGCATGGGCATGGCCATCCCTCTTTTGTAAGCATTCTCTATCTCTGTATCAATGTCTGCATAACAAAATAAGATTCGGGTTCTCTTATAACACGAATGTGACAGCAGAGAATGATTACCTGATTGTTGATGGAACTTTTGTCTGAAAAATGGAGACGGACACATGTAAAATGGAGTCACAACCGGTTCAATTTCCCATATCGAGACCCGACTAGGACGCTCATCAGCTGATGACTCGTCCCATCCCACCTGTATATTTAATAAAAGACTTGTTTTAACATAAACATTAGAAAGGAAAGCGATTGTTCTAATGCTCAATGATACCTGAAGACTACGCCATTGTGAATTCTTCCACCTGGCTGGATCAAGATCACTGATACCAGTTACTGTTCCCATGTATCTACGCACACCCGACTCTTGAGTCTCAAACATCATTCTGAACCGCATGCCCGGCGAGACTTGACCATACATTGCTTTATTGTACTTAGCTAGGGGTATTACAAACTCAGCAGGGCTCGCCCTGCCAATGTACCGTTTATTTAAAACTTATTTGTAATAACAATAAAATCAAAGAATATTAGCCTTTACATTTATGTTACCTAGGATTGTAATAAACGGTGAATAGGCTGTTATTTGCAGCAGCGTGAGCAGCAGCAGCAAGGATTCCAATGTGCATGCTGTCACTGGATATAACAGATGATGCGAGAGCAGATTGTTGTCTATTCGCGCGTCTAACTCCCAACATAAGCTGTGATTTCTCGTCTCTGCAATCATCCGTATGAGTTTGTTATTTAGGTGAAAAATCAGCAAAGCGAAAATAAAAGTCATACCTTACAAAAACGACAGCATCTCCAGCAAAAAGCCTTTTAGAGCTCACAAAGATGCTCCACCCTGTAGTCAGTAGATGCCTCTTGGGCTGCCCTGAAATTCAACATCAACCGCTTAATAAACACAGAAATATGTTTGCGAGCAGAGAAAGGAAGCCTAAAAAAACCTCGATAAATATGTCTGAAAGTCCAAGACTGATCATGTAAATCTCTAGCAACCAACTCCTGAGCTGGAGGCTGCATTGAGAAATCCTACAAAACAAGGTCGGTTGGTTGGTTGTGGCGAGTCGCAAAAAACACGAACCATATGAAGAAGCATTTGAATTTACCAGAGGTGGGAAAATCTTTTCAGCAGCGCGACGAGGAACAGAGAATCCACCATGAGTGCTGGTGTCACTAGCTGTAAGAGTCTTGCAAAAGAACTCAGTAGGTTGCTTGTTTTGCTTGAGGCCCATATCAGAAATAAGTAATGCTTCCTGGTCATACTGCATCCATGAAATTAACAGAAACTTAATAAATTCTGGTCTGTATATAATTAAAAAAAATCATCAAAATGACTTACTTTATCTACGGGTTGAAGAGTCATTTGCGCGTACACCTCATCGGTTTCTGAATCAGCCTGAATTGAAGCAAGATTAAGAAAGATTTAAAGTGAGAGATGAATCTATCTAGAGTGGCAAGATAGAACTAGAGACGACATACATGGAGTGTGACATTATGAAGCATGCAGATGAGCTTAGAAGGAAGATTAGGATAGGTAGGAATGTTTTGTGTATCCTTGTGCATGGAGGCTGCAACCTAATCATTGATCACAAAATGATACATAATATTATAAGTATTTAAAATGAGATAGATAGATAGATAGGAGGCGGTTCGGGCGGGCTTACTTGCTCGCTGTGGCCTTGTGGAAAGTAGAGCACCAGACTTCCAACAGGAGGCAATGAAACCAATGGGCCAGCACAAGCATGCCATAACTCTGAATTCATTACCTTCTTAACTGCAATTTCAATTCAATTCAATTCAATTCAGTTAATCTTATTGAGCATATAAGTTAAGCATAAGAAAGATTGATAACCGTGTCCGTGTGGAGGAGCTTTCATTATCCAAAAGTACAAGGAAAAAAAAAGGTCAGAGAGAGGTTTTGTGGCTCATCAACCAAACCAATAGATCAACTGATACGGAAAGTGGGGAGGAAGAAGAAACAAGTTAAGCAAACTCATATATATGGCTTTATTATATACAGACTATTATTTCCAATCATTAATCGAATCTCCCTAAGATCTACACATTATTAATTAATTTCCTTTTCTTTTATAATATTATTATTTCTAAAAGTAAAAACATCAACATGGAGTATACCCTTTTCGTGATTTAAGTAACATAATATAATGTTTTATACATTTCATATATATGGTTGTGAAGTTGCTTATTTTTATCTACAATACGGTCAAATATAGTTGATTTTTGTTTATTATCGTGAGAAACGAACTTATATCACCCCAAGAAGATCAGTAATTAAAAGCATTGTATTCACTTTTATGGTTTTCTCGACATGGCATGTTTTAATAATACCATATAACATGTTATCATTTCAAAATGTACCGTTGTGACGTGATTACTTTTATTTATGATTCAAAAATGGATGATTTTCTTTAACGTGGGAACCGAAGCGATACCGTCTGAACAATAGCGGTGCCAGTGGTACATTTGTTTTATCATTGTCTTGACGTAGCTATAGCGAGTGTTGGTATGGTACCGGTAAAATAACAAATCGAACTGTTATACGCCAACAAATTGGTATAGGTACTAGTACTCATTTTCGAGTTTTGATCGTACATGTGTTGATATTATGTCGGACATATGTCTTTCAATTGCTATACCAAAAGCCGGTATTATACAAGTACTGAAACAAACCGAACAAGCAACCTAATGAACTAAACCGACACCGTTAAAATTAAAAATCTAAAGCGCAGGAAATTAATCTAATTAACTTTAAAATGCTACAACTTTTACTATAACAAATAAATCTATCATATTGAATATTTTATAGAGGGAACCGAAGGGAATATCTAGGATGAAGTGTAAGAGTAAGAAATCCGAGTATAAAGTAAGAGCGAGTGTTTTGCTCCCACCCCACATCTTTGTTTGTTTAGATTGTAAGTTGTCGGTTCATATAAACAAATTAACGTACCCATGTTTACCGGATGTCCTTAATTAACTAATTAATTCTGCGTCTGCCATGCCCATTAATCTAATTACATACATACTCCTTCTAAAGTGAACAAAGAATCAATATATTCAAACCTTTTTTCAACCATCCAAAATCTATAAATCCAATCCAAAATCTTTGTGCACATTTTATAGAATCATAACACACAGTGGCGAAGCTTGGTTTCGGAATCGGTGGGGGCCGGACTCAATTTTTTTCGATCGGTAGTGGCAAATCGGTGGGGGCCGAACTCAACCCGGACTCAATTTACCTATGAAAATCGTAAATTTATACCACTGCGCCAGAAAACAGGGGGCCAGGGCCACCCCTGACCCTTCTTATGCTTCGTCCCTGATAACACATAGTCTAATAGTATTACTTGTGCAATGGTATACGTTTTCATTGCTTGATATTAAATTTTAAGGATAAAAGGGTGATTGCGGCATGTGGGACAATTGGCTTTTACGCCTCAACGCTCAATACATTATACACATACATTTTTATTCACGACATCATCTCGTCTCATGACTTATATCTAGTTTTATGATGACCTGGTCCAACTGCAACAATGTAATACAATAAATTATCATGTTTTTATATGAGTTTTAATAAATATATAAGATATCTATATCTATCCTATATAAATAAAGACAAAAATGGGGGTGTCGTTCTTTTGACATATCTATTTTTTAGTTTTCCCACGACGCCTACTCTACTAGTTAATTATGGATACTTATTTTCTTTAGTTAAAGATATATACTAAATTGTTAACCATATAAACTTAATAAAACTACTTATTATTTCTTTCAATAAACTTAGATTTCTTTAGTTAAAAACTTCACCAAGTTCAAAATCATATTGGTTAAAACATTAATAAACTAAGAATAATGATAATTGTTTTTATGAGTGATTGTGTCAATTTTCATTTTTTAAATAAATATCTTGACAACTATTATGTCAACAAATTACATTATATTTTTTTAATATAATAAATGAGTATATTCAACCTTGCAATGCATATGTTTTATTTTTTAAACATAGCTATTTTAATGTTAATTATATGACATGACATTTAAGAACCTGTATAATACATAGATTGTAACCTAGCTAGTTTAATATAAACATGAACATAGACTATAGTAATTTATAGAAGTATAATTTATAATATTTACTTCATACATTCTTTTCCTTATAAAACTTAGATAATATAGTTTATGAGAAAGTGGAATGAAATGATGACTAACTAGGTTGTTAAATGAAACCTTTCTAATTAATATACAACGATCATTGAGTGACCCGGCCACCACGGCACCACCCAAAATAAATTATATATACTTTAAAAGACTGAATTAAATTTATATATATGTGACTTGGACAGATTTACATGTATAATAATGATGGTTGAAAACGAATGGTAAAAGATGGTTATGTTAATGTTAACATTTGCATGTAGATTAGATCCGAGGCTCCGCAATTGATTTATAAATTAAGAAGAATACAAGATGTCACAGTATTTATGACTTGCTGCTTAATTCTTATCTAAGTAGTAAGTATCTTGTACCTAGTCTCATTAATAGAAGCTACAACAAACATACGGTTGCAAGATCTAGTAGTAAGGTGGATGAAGAGATATGTATCAGCACGCCCACGCGTAGACCCTGTAAATGGACTTGGGCAGAAGACAACAATATTAAAACAATGATCAGTAGAATCTTCTGTGGAGCCCGCGTGATATCTAGTATGTGACAACTGCATTGAGAGAATGAAAATGTCGCCTGACCAATTAGAGACGTTCATTCTCTGCTCCATGATATCCTGCCACGAGCAAGGACAAAAAAGAGGAGTACGAAGCACGTCCGGCCAATCAGAGAAGGACAGTACCAATTCCCTTAACGGCCTCACCTGTACGGCCCGCCCGAATGAGTTGTTAATCATTATCAACACCTGAGACCGACCTACAGACACTATAAATAACCCTTCACTCCATGAAGAAAGGGGTCGGCTACTCTCACACTAGAACACACAAATTGTAATACTCTAAGTTTTGTAGAAAGATTGGTCGAAATATTCTTCATGTAACACTCGCCATTAGTCCTTGTAATCGTGCTCACACATATTTAATACAATATCTTCGTATTCATTCTCTTAGCTCTACATTGATCCGAAAGATATTTGTAATGTTCGTTCTATAAAAGTCTTTTTCATGCCAACTTACTATATGATTTTGACAACATTGGAGCTACCAATGTCATTGTCAATCTCGTGTTTCATCATTGCACGAACATAACTCAAAATTGACCTGAGTACCCTTGTTCATATTGCAAGCTAGCATGGTGACCAAAGGGACGTTGTTATCCACTTGATATTCTACTATATCATTTTTCGTTTGTAAAAAGAGAATTGCTATTTTCACAAAGTTTCCAAAGCATTGTGTGTCAATCAAGTTGAGATCGAGGGATATTTTAATTATTGGTGATTTGTAACAAAAACCGATAACTATGGATCGTTGTAATGATCGACAACTAGAATTTTAATAAAACTAATGATTCCACAAATCACAATTCTTCACATGCTGAATCATTCAAAATTACTTTGTTGTTGTTTTTTTTAAATGTTTTTCGAGGTGTTAAGATGGAGAATAAACCAACAAACACCATGTGTTATGTGTAGCCTCTAACCTTTTGTCCCCTCTATTTTTTTAATAGCATGATGCAAAATTAATATCAAAAGTTTCTTAAAAATGACATTCAAATAACTATAGTCTGCCTATTCTAACAGACATTCATAGACTTTTAGACTGACTAGTTGTGGCCACCCACCGATGGTCGCTCTTTTGACCCTGTTGTGGCTCGCGTCGGTGATCGCTCGCGTCCTCCCAAAATCCAAGACAATCCCGTTGTGGCCGTGGTCACTTCTGCCTGTAGTGGCTCGCTCGCACCGGGATCGCATGGGGTTGTTGTTTTGTTCACGAGCCACGTGGCTAAACATGTGCTTGCGCCAGGCTGTTCGCTTGTCTACATCAGATAGTATTATTTAATCTTATGGGATGTCTTACGAAGAGCAGGGATTTCAGCTAGGAAATAAGCCCCGGTTAATTTTTTGACGGATCCACTTGAGGGGCGGTCCACCCTAAGACCAGCAGATGTCCTTGTGTTCGGGTGGGCGCAGGGCAAACACGCGTGCGTTGATCTCACATGGGTGTCTCTTTTGGTGGGACTTCGGGATTCGGGGTTTGTAGTTGGGCAGGCAGTCTTAAAAGTTGAATCCAAGAAAGTTGACAAACATGAAGCGGCTTGTCTTGAAAACCAACACGTCTTTGTGCCCTTCGCTTTTGACACATTTGGGGGTCTTGCTCCCGAAGCGATCTGGTTTTTAGATCGAGTGCAAAAGGTGGTGCAGAGTAACTCTCCTGCGGTCAAGGACACAAGCTTTATATTTAATAGAGTAGGTTTTACTATTCAAAAAGGGGTTGCGGCGCAGCTTGTTGCCCGTCTACCCACGCCTCACTTGTAATTCTTGTTCAAGGATTTTGACGTGAATATTCAACAAGACAGTTATTGATATAAAAAAAAAAAAAAAAAAGTTGCCCAATTGGGGTGCATATAAAAATATAAAGAATAAACCAAACACCTTTTGATTTGCAAAAGAGTTGAGGAGTACCATATATTATCATTTCATTAATCATTCCAAAGATTAAAATTAAAAGCATGCATAATTAGAGGGGTAGGGCAAAAGGAATCCTTGATACCGGTACATAATCAATCCACTAGTATCAATCATTATATTCATTCATGATCCTATAAATTTACATATATAAGATCCACATACACATGTGGTCATCATTCCAAATTTCAATTTCAACTTTATAGAGGTATTTTTAGTGAATTGAAAGACTAGGGGCCAACATGTGCTGGCAGACCAATAAATCATAAATTAAATTAAATTAAATTAAATCAGAAAACAAAAGGATCGATCTTAGATGTGCATAAGGAAAGAGGGAGGGCAGTGGGCACATGCATTTGCAAGCCCCACCACACGTCTTCTCTTCCTTTCCACAAATTACAAAAACTAAAAAACAAATACTCAATTATTCACAAATTAATAATTAAGAAACACTTCACTATCGTACGGTATCACATTAAATTGACCGACCCACTTACAACGTGCATTGTCAATATTCAAGCAAAATTCCTTTTTTGGTTTTTAACCAAGTACAAAGATAACCTTAGACCATTCTCGTTCCACACTTTGGAGGCATAGTCTAGAAACCCATTAAAAGGTATAACGTGTTCCAAAGGGCCGAGGTAAAGGCGTGTAAAACAATTTGGGTGTAATGCGTAAGCATCATGCATGCTGTAAGTTCTGTTGCACCGTTAGAAAGACTCAATGCACACCTTCGTATACGTACGCACCTAGGTAAACACTTTTAAACATTATTCGTATTTTTAAGGGGAAATGGAATTAAATAATTCTAACTTTGTGGGGTTTGAAAACAATAATCCCAACTTAAAGTTGTAAACTAAGAGTCCCAACTTGTCAATGGTTTTATTTCATTGGACCCAAACTAACTGGGGTTAATTTTCAACAGACTCAGTTAGTATTCTAGCTAAAAATGTAACTTTTTAACAGATCAAGGACCATTTCTGTCCATTCTATCTCCGGAGTGTCACCAACTCCGATGACCGGTGCTCTCCTTCTCCGGCGACCACCCTCCTTCTTCGACGACCACCGCCCTTTGACCTGAGTATTTAATTCCTTCTCCTTCTCCGGAGTGTCAAAGGACGGTGGTCACCGGAGTGTCCTGTGACAGAATGGGCAGAAATGGTCCTTGATCTTTTAAATTACATTTTTAGCTAGAAAACTAACTGGGTTTGTTAAAAACTAACCCAGATAGTTTGAGTCCAATGAATTAAAATCATTGACAGGTTAGAATTGTTAGTTTATAACTTTCAAATTGGGATTATTGTCTTCCAACCCCACAAAGTTGGAATTATTTAATTCCATTTCCCCTATTTTTAAAGATATAAGTAACACTATACTAACATTAAAGGTAAAAAGTACTCGCGTGTGTGATACATATTTCAAAATTGTTCTATTTTTCTGACATAATGATCTTTTTTTTTTTTTTGAAGAACAACTTTCATTAAAACACAAAACTGACTAGCATTACCTAGGCGGAAATACTAGACGGAAACACAACAAAACAACTTACATTACATCAATATTGCACCACCTATTCCACTCTGCCGTGTCATGCTTAAATCTATGTTTGTATCATAAGAATCCTAACGCTTTAACGTCTGCGATAATATCGGCCACCTTAGCACTCTTATTAGAAAACATATTGTCGCCTTACACAATCGCCAACACACAATTATAACAATACCATGAAACACCTTTTTCTTGTTTATCGAACCACGCAATACTCATGGATATCGACCAGATCTGTAACATCAAAAGCAAAGACATTCGGAATGTGACACCATTTCGTAATGCCGTCCCAAACAGCCGCGGAACTCATGCCTCCTGTTAATAAGTGTTCAATAGTCTCTTCTTTAGTTTTGCACCAATCACACATAATATTCTCAACATAAATGCCTCGTTACGTCAACGCAACCTTTGTAGGTAATCTATTCAAAACCGCTCGCCACATAAATGTAACATCGCAAAATTTTTCCCCAAATTTTAATACATAAAAGCCCTTATTTTTTTATTTACATCTTTATCATTAATATTATACAAATGTGCCTAAGTCTTTATTTTCCTAACTCACAACTTATATATATATATATATATATATATATATATATATATATATGTATATATAATAATAATAATAATAATAATAATAATAATAATAATAATATGATCTAAATTTTTTTTTTTTTACACATACACTTGTCAAGATTTTTTTTAAAATAAAGCCATAGTCAACATTGCAACACATGTGTCACCTTATAGCAAAGTTATTTTTTTATTTATCTAATTACAAGAGTAATAATTATTACTATTAATATTAGTATTAGTATTATTAGAATGGTTATATTTTTCAACTCCGGGACACTCCCGGGATAAAAGCTAGTATATATATATGTATATATTTTTAAAAAACGTTCGGGCCCTGAGCCGGTGACCACCCGGCCCATGCTCAGGCCGACCCTTGTAACATCCCAACCGATGGCGGAATCATTGAGGTGTCACGTAGTGACGATTGTTCAAAAGCACATGGTACTAAAATGTAAATATATTATTGAATAATTTAAATTGTCTTACGGGATGAAATGGGAAAAATACAAAAGTCTGAACAAAACATGAAATTCGAAATAAATTATTAAAAGCAAGCACTAAAATCCAATGCTATGGAACTAAGATTAAACCGCACCTGAAACATGTACAAAATAAGTTTTGTCAACATATAAAATGTTGGTGAGCATTCCCAGTTTTAATACATATAGTAAGTTGGAAAAATGTTATACAATTCAAGTGCAGGCTACAGTGCATTTATGTAAACTATGTATCATACAAATGAGCGAAATCAATCCTGTGACTGTATAAATGTACTAAAATGAACGGCGGTGTACTTATCCAATAAATGGATAATAACTTAACAATGACCACGGATTCTCCGATGAAAAAGGGGGAGAATCAACCTAGGCGGGTTGTCAATCCAATAGCGCTATCCAATGTTAAGGTCGGCTTGTACAACGTTAATGATTTCACTAAGTACAAATGTATTCTACATGTAATGTCTAAGCATAAAGCACGTTTGTAAGCAAATGCACATAGTACTATAATTGTATTGTAAAAATGTGAACTTGTATTTGAAATTTGTATAAGTGTACATGTAACACCCCAAAAGTGAATAAAATAAAAAGGGGGTAGGAAATACTCACTTTCGCCAAATGACTAGATGACTAAGCGAGCGTGAAAATGCGAGCAAACCAAAGATTCAACAACGAAACTAGTCCAATTTAGAATAAAAGAAACCGAATAGGAAAAAATATCAAGCTTCCAATTCGCTAATTAAAAGAGCTTATCATCAAAGCTTCAAATGTAGAAGTAATATACTCTAGAAGAAAGGTATGAGGGAGAGTTTAATCGAATTGAAACAATCGATTTAGGGGTGCAAAGTGTAATGGGTCATACGTGGGTTTTTATATTAGTTTTGGATTCAATTAGGCTTTAAAATTGGTCAACACAATAAAGTAAGGTTTTAAGATGAATTGACTATTTGACTAGGACTTTGACTAGGATTTTGACTGAGACTTTGACTAGGACTTTTGACTGAGACTTTGACTAGGACTTTGACTGTTTGACTGCCTTAGCGGACCGCGAGGGCCAAAAAAAAAATAATTTTTCTAGTTTAATCAATTTTAAGTTATAGGCTTGTTTCCTTCTGTTTCTAAGTTGTTTTAGGACCGAAAATTAAGGGCTTTGAGTATCAAGGTCTGAAACATACGTGCTCGGGTGTAGATGTGAGTATAAAACGTGCATACTTTTACTTAAAAAAAATTATAAGTTTTATTAGATTGTGACTTTTGGTCCTATTAAAATACAAAGGTTAAAAATGAAAATTTTAAAATAGTTGAGGAACCAATTATGCACATTTATGAAAAGTGAAGGGTGCAAATTGTCACAACCCTGCTTTTATTACTTATTTAAATTTAAATTAAGTCTACGTGTGAGTTATGTTGACCAAAATTATGTTTCGGTTAATATTGTTGGTTACTTTGATCGATTTTAATGTGTAGGCTAGTAGTTCAGTCTATAAGTAAAGGCTCATTTGAAATGTGTAAGAGAGTTTTTTGGCGTTTTCGGTAGTGAACCGTTCGACAAAAGTTCCTTTACATTCGTTCGTTTAATAAATGAGCAAACGCAAACATGAAAGTTTCATTCGATTAATTAAATGAACGAACAAGAACATATGTCTCATTCTTTTAATTGGGTTAGTGAACGTTCGGTAATGTGTTCATGAATGTTAGTTCATGTTTGTTTGTTTCTTTATGTTTTTTCATGAAAATGTTGTGTATATTTTTTTCTATTTTATCTAAACATTTTATATTCTTTAATTTATTACCCTATAAATTAAAATAGAAAACCTTATTTCCAACTTGTTTTTGTATTGTTCCCAAATCTTTCCACATTATTCACCTTGAAGAATATATCGATATCGGTTCCACTATTATGACTTCAAGTTCCATTGCTGCTCTCTCCACCATCCATTTCTAACCTCGGCTGATTTTATTTGAGATCGTTTGGCTTTTTGAACACATTCATTTTCTTAATGAACGAACACGAACATAAAACCACATTCGGTATGTGTTTGTGAACCCTTCGGGAAATGAACGAATATGAACAATGCCTTATTCGTGTCCGTTCAGTTAGTTTGGTTCATTTACTACCCTAATTTTCGGTATCGGTACTTTCGGTTCAGTAACAGTTTAGTATAGTATAGTACCTAACATTTTTTTGTACCGGCACCCATTTTTAAGGATTTTCAGTTTTGATACTGATACCGAGTTCATCCCTATCACACATCTTGATCTCCAAATCATCCAAAACGTGGAGAGGAAGACCACACCAAGCTCCTTTTTCCAATAGTTGCATCTTTTTTCCTTTTGCAATGCCTCCCACAAACCTTTGATTGTAAACATTACAATCGAATCTGGGAGCTTCAACCACACCAAGATATACCACCAAACTGAATTAGCCACCATGCAAGATGCTAGAATAGGTTATAAAAATGAGTATCCTTCTATAGTGGTGGAGTGGTGGAGTGGTGGAGAGGCCTTATGTTCACTTAGGTGATCAAGGGTTCAATTCCCACTTCCAACATTTATGGTTTGGTATCCGGGTGAAGATCGAATACGGGTGGCGCCGGTTCGAATCTGGCGGGCGGCGAGGTTTTACCGAGTTCTATAACACTGTCGTGCCTTCGGGCGGGTGGGGCTCGGGTTTCCGCGCATCGAGAGAAGGCGGGGGCTGCTGGAGGTCGAGTAGTCAATTCTTGAGCACGGCGCCCCGCAAGGGTGGTTGCCACACAGCTATTCGCCGATAAAAAAAGGTTATAAAAATGAGTAATATTCTTCTAAATTAGGGGCATGTATAATATTCTTCTAAACTAGGGACATGTGTGATGGTAAGTTATTCCTCTCTATCTTAGAAGGTGGATAGTTTAAATCTAGTAAGGCGTATAAGTGTATAAGAATTGTTTAAGGGTAGAAAAAGAAAAATATTGAAACGTTTCCATTGATCATTTAATAATTTCAATTCATCCCATACCCTTCGTCTTGCTTGTCATACCCCACCTCATAAAAACTAGATTAAAAGTTGTCAAATTCCCCACTATTTGAAAAATTATTATTTAGAAAACAAGATTTTCTTATCAACAAAAAGTCTACATAAATATTGCCAGGGCATAAAAAAAAAAAGATTTGGTATTTTTGCTAACATAACCTTGTCTCAGATAAAAATACCAAAGGAAATCAGTAATTTCACGCAAAATTATACTAAGAATAAACAACAATTTATTACAAATTCCATCTCGTTTCTATATTTCATTCCTTAACCTAAAAGAAAACAAATTCTAGCTTGGAGAGCGGATTTGGGAAGACTACCGACAAGGTGCGCGCTAATAAGGAGAAACATAAACGTGGGGTCGAATATGTGCCCGTTCTGTGGCGATGAACCAGAAACTGTTGAACACATCTTCACGGCTTGCGCTTTCGCTCAAACGGTCTGGCAGATTATATCTTGCTGGTGCAAAACAGGTTCGCATATTGCTTTTCACTTCCGGGATTTGTTAGAATGGCATTGTTATGTTAGTGGTTCTACTAGTTCAAAAAGGCGTTTTACGCGGTTTGTTTAACAACAATTTGGTGCATTTGGAAGAGCCGTAACGAGTTGGTTTTTAAGAATGTTCAATGTTCGATCCAAGAGGTGGTGTGTGATATCAAAGCCCTTAGCTTTTTGTGGGTAAAGTCCAGATCAAAGCAACAGACACTTCTTTGGAGGTTTTGGTGTGGTTTTAATTTGTATAGGGTTGGATGGTAACATGGTCTTTTTTGTATCTTGTATTTGTTTGGTGACCTTGTATGGCGACATTGCTAGTACCCCGCTAGCTTTTGGTGGAATAAAGTTATTTTGTTGATCGTTCAAAAAAAAAAAGATGATTTGCAATTATTGGCCGAGTTGACCTAGTTTCCCAAGTAGTTGGCCGAGTAGTTGACCAATTTTTCCGAATAGTTGACCGAGTAGTCGCCTAGTTGATCGAGTCCAACTTACAAAGGCCGATTTGCAATTACTCTCGAAGGTTAGGAGCCAAGTACCGAGTACTCGGTCAAGTTTTGCAACACTAATCACACTACTAATAAGCTTTAATAAAATGTAACATTTGAATGTTCCAGATTAGACTAAGATAAAATTGTATTATTTATTTACAAATGGGTTTTCAAGCATATCCTCTCTTTATAAATTTGATTAAATTGTAAATATATACATGTAGTTTATAAGGGGATAGATATTATTAAAACCCATTATTAGAGTGAAAACCGTGGAAACTCTAACTTCCCGAGCTTTTTAGGGCTTGAAAATTTTAAGGCATGTAATATACACAATTCAAAGCATTTTGGGACAAAAAAATCAAAAAAGCGCCGAGCGGTTTTTTTTTTTTTTTAAATAAAGTTTTCGTGTAACACATGTTACACGAAAATTACACATGTTATTTCTGTAACATGTGGATGTTATTTCTGTAACATGTGTTACTTGGAAACGGTTTTTATTAAAATAAAAAAAACCGCTCGGCGCTTTTTTGATTTTTTTGGCTTAAAATGCTTAGAATCATGTATATTACATGCCCTATAATTTTCAGAAAAAAAAAACTTCGGGAAGTTAGAGTTTCCACACTTTTTAATCTAAAAAGGGTTTTCTCTATATACTTACACTAGTTTATGAAACATTTATATATGTTCATTTAGGAGTATGATTTTTCCTTGCTTTGCTTTTACCTGGCTTAAATTGATTATTAGCGTTGCTTCTAGAATTTATTAAAAATTGTTTGATTTTCTATAAAACTGTGTGATCAAGAGATTGTATTAGAATTCAAAGTTTAGAAAATAATTAGATAATTTGTTGTAAGATTAAAGGATTGAGAGATTTTATGAGAATACATATTTAAAAAATAAAGGAAGCGAAAGATTTAAATTATTCTTATTTAAAAATCATAAAGGTGGTATAACAAGTAAAAATGATACAAATGGGTACGATTAGCAACTAGAGTTGTTTACGAGCTGATCTGAGGGGGCCTTTACTTGTGTTTCGCTTGTTTATAAACCGAACCGAGTCAAGTGGCTCGTTTACAACCAAGCCGAAAACCGAGCAAGCATTTTTCAAGCGATCGTTGAGCGAGAATCGAGCGGAGAGTAATTTGGAAAATTGGGATGTTTCCTTTTACGTTTTCGTTGTCGGGTGACAACTAAGGTCGAACTATCCGATGATAACACTACAATTGAGGTTCGAGTGTCCGAGGATGAGGCATAGGTCGAGGCTAGTGAAGTGATGAACATACTGCAGAGAACAATTGTTGCATTGTGGCGTATGGTGATATCAAGCAATGATTAGCGACGGACGACTAATAACCTAAAGAAGTCAAAACTATCACTTCACGGCTTGTGGTTTTGCTATTAAACTGAGTGTTAAATTTTTTATTGGGTTAAGTGGCTAGTTACATTTTATTTGCATATATTGAGGCAAATCCAACTATATATATAATAAATAAATAAAAATTTATTCTAGCCGAGCGTACCTTTGCTTGTGCTTGACTCGTTTACAAACCGAACCGAGCCGAACTACTCATTTATAACCGAGCAGAAGATTTTTCGAGCATTTTTTTAGTGAGCGACGAGCGAGTCACAAGCGGCGAACAATTTAAACCGCCGTATCAACAACCCAATAAGAAAGAGAGATGAAGCTCAAAAATAGAAAAGGGACCCGCCAAGAAAATGAGGTTGACATAAAGTTAACTTTTTTCATTCACACAACCACCGCATACAATCAAAAACTTCATTTCCTTGTGTCCTTCCTTCACATTAATAACAGTCTAGAACCAAGATTTGAATGATTAAGTTGGGTCCATCCTCCAGCTTGCTCAATTGCATTAATCATCTCTCAACTCAATATCCCTGTCAATAAACAATGACATGTTTCACTTTCACAACTCATGATCATCGTCATCTTTACCATTTTTTTTAATTAATTACACTTCACCCCAACAATTATAAAATTATAATATTAAACTGCAGAAAAAAAACGAACCCTGATACGGACCAACAGTATCAATACAGGACATTTCAACTAGGATCTCATGACTTAATCGATTCAAGACTCATTCTTTATGCATGAATGCATGCTTCCATTTATGCCCTATTTCTCCATTAGTTTAGTAGTTGTTCTATTATTAAAACTAGTGTGTTTCTACGTCGCGTGTTGCATGAGGGGCAAATGTCATTTCGAAACTGATGACGTGGGTAGCTTAAGACTAAAAAATTGTTTATAATGCACAATAGCTTGAAAGGTTAAAGGTTTAAAAGCAAACAGTTGTCATCAGCAAAAAGAACAAACCAATGTCTTGTCTTGTCACGCTTTCTCGTTTGACTCTCCAGCCTTGGCCACAGCCACCACGTGCGGAGAGTGCACATCTTCATCCGCAGGTCTCAAGTCTTGCATAGGCAAAAGTGGAAAGTCCTTTGTTGCAACCTTAGATCGAGTTTGCTGCCATTCTCCTTATATAAGATCTCTTGTCTATAAAGCATGGCTTCCTTATCATCATACTCACTCCTGAACACCTTCTATTCTCTCTAGAAGATTATGCTTTATGCATAATCTTTTATTCACGCATCACATCTAAAAACAATAAAAATCTTATAACAACAACATTCTGGTTTGAATTTACTTCAAATCAGAATCTCAAATGACAAACAAAAATAAAAAAGATCCTACCTACTTGTTGCAACGTGGGGGGACCCCACGACCTGCGTTTAGTTAATTGAAACCTTTCAACCCTTTTATCCTTGTGAGACTCATCACTAGTGTTGGTCATATATTTGTTGTAGCAACATATACAATGTTTGTTAACTGATGATATGAAACTGGAAGTGGTTTAGCATACATAGCAAAAATTAAGTGGTGCAAAAAAGTGAATTTAGTGGTTTACACATAAGTAGTGAAGATGAGCATTTAGGAGTTGTATTGTTCAATAGGCTTTTCATTATTTTTTAGAACTAACTGGCTTTCACAAAAGTTTTGCTTGTTGTTAGCTTCTTGCTTCAATCGTCGACATCAGTGTTCTTGTGTTTCTTCAGTCCTTGGCGGCAAGAGCTGCATTGGAATACCTTTTTTTAGTAAGGAAGTTTGTTATGTGTATGATTATGTGTTAGTTAGCATACCTTTAGGTTGGAATAAATACCTTTTTGTAGAGATGGTGCTATGGGTTTGTGCACAGGTGTTGCCCTGTTGAATAAGCTGTAAAACCTTGACGTTTTCTTTTCGAAATATGAGTAATTGACACTTATTAGCATGTCCTTTTGAAGTTGCAACAACTGTGCTCCTGAAGTACGGTTTATGCGGCTGAAATACGTGGGCGACTGGGTGGTTCCATTAACAATGACCTAGTGGTAGTTGTGTTTTATATCTAATTGGTCGATGCATCCATTAAATAATGTTTGCAAGTTTATGTGATTAAATGATAGACTCATGTATTCAATCTCTATGCACAAGCCTCGTAATTAGCTTTGTAGCATGTTCCTTCGGTTACAATTTTTTGTTCCACGCCAAAAACTCCCATCCCCATAACTACTTTAGCTGCAACGAGCACCACGAAACAACATAAAAAACAGAGTACCAACCTGAACAAATCGAAAATCAAAACAAATGAAATTGTCAAGTTGGTTTAAAAAAAATAAACCAGAAAATCATTACTTCATAACATGGAGTCATATGAATACAACCAAACATTTCACCCTTTTAGATATTAGAATTTGATGTCCTATAAGACCGTGTTGGATTCAAGTTTCAAATTAGATGAAGACACTCTAAATTGGTCTTTATAACCAAAATATACTTCAAACGGGTCAAAGTCACGAATGCATATCAAGGGATTGAAAATTCTAACATAAGTTGTCGTAGATAACATAGCAAAGAATTAAACATATCTTTGGCGAATGCAGAATCAACGTATCAATATCCATGGAACATATGTGTACATGTATATACATATTAAGCTAACACATAATTCAATTGAAATGAGTTATGGCTTTTGTCACGATGTTAGACTAAAGTCAATCTTTCAAAAATCAATTGAGAGAGATAGGTAAATTTTAAATCTTAATAAGTGGTATGCCTTTAAAAGTCATTTCACCGTTGGATTGGATGCCCATTCACACAACATAATACATGTAATATAACATTTTATAACCACCATAAGCGCAACTACATTTTACACCTTGTTGTAACAACTTTAAATAAACAAATT
The DNA here is from genome assembly GCA_028751855.1 of Ambrosia trifida. NCBI lineage: Eukaryota > Viridiplantae > Streptophyta > Magnoliopsida > Asterales > Asteraceae > Ambrosia > Ambrosia trifida. The sequence continues at coordinate 43,361,971 of CM054132.1, read as the reverse complement.
ACTTTTTACCAAGAGAACTACTTCAGATAGGCGAGAAGACCCGAACACGATCTAAATCAGCCTTTAGGCTTAGGGGTGAGCAATAAACGGTTTCGAACCGCGAAAACCGTGAAACCGACCCGGAACCGCTAAAACCGAACCGAATTAATGTTATAGGTTCCGGTTCCGGTTCTCATATTTTGGCATAATCGGTTCCCGGTTCGGTTCCGGTTAGAACCGACAGGTCCAGTTAAGAACCGTTAGAACCGTTTTGAATTAAATTAAATATTTAAATATTCTATTATTAGTTTGAAATAGAATGTGCTGTTTCTTTCTTTATAGTTCTTAACACTTTTAAATTGTTTTACTTGGTAGGAATGTAGAGTATTGCCTTATGTGATGGTCAGCAGTCAGCACAGCTTGTTCTGACCCGTTTAATCTATATGAAAAGAATGATCTGATCCGAACAAAACATATTTTGATACGTAAACTGCTATACTTTTAATAACCATGTTTAACACAAACTGTTGATAATTTTTTTAAGAAAAATCATTGTTTTTGTTTATTTTTTTATTTAATTGTTAATGTTAATTTTAGGATTTTATTGACAACCGGTTCCGGTCTAGAACCGTTTCATGAGAACCGTTTCACCCGGTTCTGGAACCGAACCGTTTAGTAATTATCGATTCCGGTTCCGGTTCTCATATTTTGGAATAAACGGTTCGCGGTTCGGTCCGGTTCGGTTCGGTTCGGTCCGGTTCTGAACCGTTGCACAGCCCTATTTAGGCTTTTAGAACCAAACTACAGTTTAATGGATAAACTCAGCGTGGGTAATGTGCAAGAGAAATACATACCGTTGGCAAATGTGAAACCTACTTGCTAATACCATTGGAATGGCTCAACTCGCGTTGCCGTTTTCTAAAAAAAATGATGAACAAAAATGTGAAATGATTTAATCCTTTTAGCGGCCATCAAAACATGAATCCTTACCAAAATGAACCGTTTTCAACTATAGAAATTAGTAACTACTAATATAAAAGCCGTTAGTATACTATAAAATTTTGCCAAGTGATTAACATAGGTAGTCGAACTAAACCTCCCACTAACTTATTTACTCAAATATCTTATAATATTCAAGTTTAAAAAAAAATACACTATATTTCATAATTTTTTTTGTGAACATCCCAGTATAAATTTTTACTAAAAACCGAGTACGTTCAAAAAAATATTTTTAGGTTGAGTTGAGTTGTGAATGGGAGTTAAATTTTGAGTAGGATTGGGTTGTATAGGTGAAAGAAAGAGATATTATTTTTTAATAAAAGGTTGGGTTGTGATAGGTCATAAATGAGGATAGTCTTAGCGCTAAGAAATCGGTGACGGTAAAAGTCGGCGGGGGAGCACAGTCGTTTGCGGAATCTGTTCTTGGGAGACGTCCGTGGTAGGCAACGGAAGGCAAGATGTAAAGGAAGAAAAGGTGGATCAGACGTGTAGTATGTACAAAATCCAGCTGAAGAAATGTGGGGTTGGTTTAAGCCGATGATAGGCAGCCACAAAATTCAAATACTCATAAAATAAGAACATACAAAAAATAGTACCTGGAAACCAGGGCACAAATGATCAGAGAAAACAGGAAGGAGAAAAGAAAGAAGAAAACAGACATGCAAAGAAGGAGAATGGAGAGAAGAAAATAGGGATACACACAGATAAGTCATAAATAAAACCATATGTCACCCATTAACAAAAACATCTGGCAAACCATTTTTTAAGACAAAAAAAAACTACCAAACACAGATTCAAAGCCAGGTTAAGGGATAACAACCAAGAAACGAAACCAACTACTCTAAGAAGATATTTGTTCATTGTATAGGAAAGAAAATCTAAATATCTTAAAACGGGTAAAAAGGGAAAAATTAACGAATAAGCTGCTGCCATGTGGCAACAACACTATTCATAAAGTTAGAAAACTAACTGATATATGTTAAAATATACATATATAAGTCCCCGATTAAACTCCCAAATTGCGTGTTTTTACTGTTTTTGCATGAATTCGGTACTTAATCGCTTTGTATTATTTTTGTAGGTCTTAAACGGTGCACCAAAGATGAAGTTGAAGAAAACGGGCGAAATCTGGACAAAACGGATATTTCCTGCATATCCATATTCAGAAGCTACTGACCAAAGTGCACAATAGTGCAACATTCATAAACGGTCGTGCAAACCAGCTTGACTTGGCAACACAAGACTGCACTGCCAGTGCAAGAGCTCGTGCAAAGATATTTCTCGGTAACACTGATCTGCACGGTCGTACAGACCAAGTGCATGACCGTGTAGACTCATTTTGCTCGGTTTCACTACAGTGCATAAGCCAGTGCAGCATTGTACTCGGCAACTTCTTAATCAGCACGGTCGTGCAACCCAAGTGCACAACCGTGCAACCTCATTCGATATTATTCAACCCAATTGGCCCATTTGTCTGACACGTAAGATTACGTCACGATCAAAATAAAGTGCACGGCCGTGCACTTTCTTGCACGACTGTGCGCTTTTACACAATTTATATCAAACAAAGCAGAAGCTACTGACTAGACATTGTGTATTTTTCGGACGATTTTGGGCAATTTCTGGAGCTGAAGACTTGTTGTGAAGGCGAATAACAAGCTCGGGAGGTGATCCGAATCCATTATCATCATCCAATCCATCACATTTAGCATTTTTGGTTTGATCTTTAAACTTGAATCTTGTTCAAATCATGTTGTTTCAGCTTATATGTGATGATTATGTATTGTATTATAACCTACGGGTAAAAACAAGTAATCTTTAGTAGTTAAAACAATCGTTTGTGTGAAAATTGCATTTTGTATGATTTTGGTGTTTTTCTTGTTTGAATCTTGATGATCATATTGCAACCATGTTTCGTTGTTGTTGGATTTCTGGTTGTGATCGTATGACTTTGATGATTATTGTGTTGTGTTAGTCGGATACATGTTGAAAAACCATCCAGTTAATCGATTAGTAGTAGACTAGTTGACTTGTTAGTATGTTTACACCATGAAACTGGAAAAACGGGTATTGGTTTGGTTGAAGTCAGGCGAATAAATATTAGAAATGCTTATCAACACGTAAAAGGGTTTTAAAAGCTTAATGGTGTTGTTACTGATCTTTGGCACGGTTGATGATCTTTGTGAGTTATTTTGGTGAAAATGACGATCTTAGTAGATTGGTGTTCAAAGTTGGTAAAATGGAATAGTGTGTGATATGCTCTACTTTATGCTAGTCTCGGTGGTTGTATTGTGTATTCGGTATTTCTTTTCTTGATTAGTGAGGTTAGAAAACTCTTAACAGATGACTAACTTATCTTTAGAAGATTTGCATGAGATTATATCAATAGCTAGCTAATGAACAATTTGAGGTGGTTAACGTGTGTTATCATGTTAGCTATCCGTATAGTTGTCATCTTAGGATTCCTGAAAGGGAAACTAATTATCTGAGAATGGGAATGTTGATCTCGCGCCTTTATAACATATGTTATGTAGTTGACATGCTAGGGTTGTTATTATAGTGCCTTTATATATAGTATTTGGAGTCTTACTTATGTTAATTTAGTATTTTAGAATAAATCTAATTTAAACAACTTCCTACTATCTTTTATTGGTAAATCATGGATAGAGTTTAAGTACTATTGCATCAGCTCGCGTCCATGGATCGATATCTGGTTCTTATCTGAGCTTACTACATATATGATAGGGGTACACTTGCCTTTTTGTGTGTGTTTTAATCTTAAGGTCTAAACCATTTTTTTATAAATATTAAAACCAATCGTGTGTTTATTCATTGTAAAATTATGTATATATACGCACACGTCACTAACATATAGGATTATTTCTTTGCATTTTATTTAAGTATTTCATTATCAATAAAACGTAGGTGAAAATATGAATTAATGAAGGTTAGTTTCGTTGTTCTTCTCCTTCTACCTCCTGCTTGGAGCTTAACCCACTCTACGTGTCTCTATCATTTGGTGCCTTCAATTCACATATGGATTTCCATAACGATACTTTCACATCCAATCCAACAAGGTTTTGCATTCCATGCTCACTTCCCAAACTGTCGACGTCTTCAAACCCGCCCTCGCAGCCCTCACTAATGTCTCGTCTGGATTACGACCCAAAATAATCTACAAACAACACCGTCTCCGGAACCTTCTTCTACACCATCATCACTACCGATACCACACCACCAAAACCAAAAATATTTCCACCGAACCTACTGACTCCACAACCACCGAAACTACCGACTACAACACCATCACCAAACCAGCCCTCTAGCACCGCTATCAGGACTAAACCTAAAACCACACTAGCCATCGAAATCCTTGTTTCCATTTCACCAAGTTCCTAACAAAATATGTGACTTCGATAGTCGTTATTTGAGGGTAATTCAAAGTGTATATTCATTAGTATCTATTGAAGAAGTCTAAATAAGGAGATGTTAGAGATCTGCTAGTCCGAGTCTTGTGGCTTATTTATTTTATATTTATCATTCCTAATTACTAGTTAAAAGTTGTTAGCATGTTGATCTTTTCTTTGTTTACGTTATTGTTCCCTCTGTGTGTGTGTGTGTGTATGTGTGTGTGTGTCTATATATATGGCCTTTGAATGTTCAATAAAGTATCAAGCTTTCCATCATTAATTTTCTCTAATTTACTATCTAAGTTTCATTCTGATCCAACAAATTTCTTATCAAAGCATTCGGATTATAAGATCAATCACAACTAGTTGGGCTATTTGTTCATTTCTTATTCTTCTTCTGATCATGACGACTAACACTAGTGGTATCCCTACAACCCATCTTCCAATCTTTAAAGGTGAAGTTTACGAGATTTGGAAGATCCAGATGAAGACCATCTTAATTTCACAAGATATCTGGGATCTCATGGGAACATGGTATAATGAATCTGATGGTGATTGAAAGCGATTACGTGATAACAAAATGAAAGATGACAAATCGGCAGTTCAAACAAGCGTAGGTTCAGATGGTCAAACTACAAGGTCTTAGACATGAGTTTGAAACTATTGAGATGAAGGATGGAGAATCGATGGCCGATATTCTCTGAAATGTTATGAAGATAGTAAACCAGAAACATGCCTATGGGTAGACGGTGACAAATCAGACGGTGGTTGAAAATGTACTTATGTGTTTACCAGTAAAGTAGGATCATGTAGTAGCTGTGATGTAAGAGTCTAAAGACCTTAGTCGGCTTACATATGATAAATTTATGGGATTTTTACAAGATCATGGGGCTAGGGTGAATCGTGGCAACCAAACACAAGTTGATGATCAGGCCTTTCAAGCTAAAAAGGATGAAACATTTGGTTTTGTGGCTCGTGGTAGAGGACGAGTATCAGGCCGAAGCCGTAGGGACAGAGGATTAGGATGAGGTAGAGCTGGTATTCAGTGTTACAATTGTAACAGGTTTGACCACATGAATAGAGATTGCTGGAGTAATCCTCAAGCTAGTGTTGTTATTGGAGGAGACAATCAAGAGGATGAATAAGGTCATATTTTATGGCTTTGACATGTAATGAAACACCAGTCCTCCTGAATGAAAAAGCAACATGCTATGAAGGTTTCATGGCTAGTGATGAACTAGATGATACAACAAAAGCGATTTGATTTTTGGATGGTGGCTGCTTAAACCACATGAAGGTCAACGAGGTTTGTTCAAAGATATAGTCGACACAAAGAAAGTGAAGGTGCGAATGGGCAACGACAAGAGAATTCAAGTCGAAGGTAAAGGAGCGTTATACTTGAGGTGGTTGCTAGAAGAGATAAGGTTCTGGGTGATGTTCAGTATGCACCAGACTTGTTTATAATCTTTTGAATATGAGACAGTTAGTGGTGTTGGATTTAATTGGTTCGTTTATGGTTCACATGTACGGGTCTTTGGTTAGTATTAAAGTTGCTTTGAAGTTACTTAGGTTGATGCATGAAATTAGCATAAGTCTTCACGTGGATGACATGGTTGAAAGTGAAGATATTTATGGTTAAATATATTATGTTTTATGTAAAAGTTTATTAGTTTGAATAGGTGTTATAGTTTGACCGAATTACTTTGAAGTATACGTTGTGGGAGTATGGGTAGAAGAGTGGGTCGTTGCTTAGGACCAGGTAATTAGGTGAAAGTATTATTTTATTGTCTTTCGGGAAGTTTGTTATGTAAAGGTTATATATAGCTCATGCTTTAATGAATAATAGATGCACCGCCTTTCATATTTCTTTTCATCTTTGCAAATCGTCTGCTTCATAACTTTAGGAGTTGACCATTATCACATATATTACAAACATATACATATAGTGTGTTTTAGTAGAGGGGCCTGAACCAACATTTGGTATCAGAGCCTAGGGCTCGTAGTAGGCGGGTTTGAAGATCGGAGGAAGCCTCCGCCGCCGGCGGGTGTGTCGGTTGGTGGAAGGCAGGAGTGAATGAAGGGTTCAGGACAACAGGTTGGTTGTGCAAGGGTGTTTTACCACAGTTGACGGTGAGTTGTTCGGGTCGGACGTTCCAGATTAGATAACGGGGAGTACCGTTGTTTAAGGACGAGGTGACCGGGATAAACAAAGGTGTCCGTTCGTGGTTGCTCGGGGCTGTTTCACAGCAGAATACGAAGGCAAGATGGGTGTTTGTGTCAATCGTTGTCGCAGGTAAAGTACCAGTTAGGATGATGGGGGTGACGGGTGAACACCGTGGTGTCTTGTGGCTGTGTTAAGGTGTTAAAAAAATCCGGCAAAAATTTGTGGGTTTCACTAGAAGGAGAGGTTAACCAGGTTGCGGGAAAAAACGGGCAGGAAAAATCAAGCAGGTGGCTGTGATTTAGTTCGTTTAGAAAGAGATAGAAAACGGTAAAAACGGGTCGTTTTGTTTTCTTGATCGGTAGAAGAACGCTCTCACAGAAGTGTTGTGCGCAAAACCAGTTCCTTGTGGTGAAAAATAACATTCGGAAATGGTGGTGGTGCTATTGGAACCTCTCATACCTTGGCGCAGTCTTTGGGAGGTAACAAATATTTTCTGTTGTTCATTGACTATTTTAGTCGGATGAAATGGTATACTTCTTGCATGAAAAGACAGAAGCGTTTGCTAAATTCAAATTGTTTAAAGTAAAAGTTGAAAAAGAAAGAGGTGTAGCGATCAAGTCTTTGAGAACAGTGTCACACCCTCAAATTCCACTTGCGGGGTTTTACCGCGAGGCGCGTGACATACCAGGATCCAAGTCAACGATCACAATAAACGAACACTAAATGTAAAAGATGAAAACCAAAACATTAAGCTTTGAGCCATAAACCAGCAGCAGAAGCATTTCTTGTTTACAACCAAAACACATAACATAGTTTGAAAACATTATTTAACGTGCACTAGAACTCTAGACGCCGTGCAAGACTCCGTGCACCTAGTCCATTAACTGCTACCTTAGCGACCTGAGAAAACATGCCAAAAATGTCAACATATAATACTGGTGAGTTCACAGATTTTATAAAAGAGTTGTTATAAGTTTGAAAAGATCATATCCGTTACTACTATGTTACAAGAACGTTAGCTAGACGTTAAGTATTTCTACTACTACGGTTGGGAACCCATTACTAAACATGTACCAGTATGTAAACAGCCCAAATGTCTGGGTTACCGATGCCTCGGTATACCCGAAGTTAGAGACAATATGCACCCGCCCGGCTCCCAGCCGACGAGTGGGGTTTGTGAGGCCCAATACATCTATCCACATTTCCCTCGTTGTGCATCCCGCACATTCATGGTTTCCCCCTGGCAGTGGCGGATCCAGGAATTTTTTTCACTGGGTTCCTTTTTTTAGGTGTTTCAATTTCATGACCAAACATAAAAATTTCGGGTCGGGTCAAGGGTTCGGGTCGGTTTGTCGGTTCGGGTCGGATAAGGTTCACTACATAAAAAAATATACGATGCAATGGACGCTAGTCCTAAGTGGAAGATTGGCTAGCAACACGAGAATTGTAGTGACTAACGAAGCAATGGACGCTAGTCCTAAGTTTTTATATATAGAAGCACTAACGCAACGCCTACTTGCACAAAAACTAGCCAAAAATCATGCATATACCAAGCGTAATCGCCTATTCTTTCTGCATCAACAGCCATGAAGTTGATGATTTCACCACTTGAGTTCCCTTGCTTTGACTTGCCGAAGGTGGTCAACCCTTTTGGTAAATAATGGGAACAATGGCAAACCTAGCTTTGATTCCAACTTGTTGGAGCTTAAAGCACCAATGTCGATGTGTAAAACACTCAATAATCTTGGAAACCAGGAATGGAATTTTTTGCAGGAATAGGTATTATCTATCTCTAATGAGTGCAACTAGGGGATAGGAGAAAAAAATTGCAAATAGGTAGGTAAAAAATTCTTAAAAAAATTCGAACAAAGTCAAAGTAAAAGTCAACCAAGGAATAAAAGGTGTAGTTCTTGATATGCAAGAAATAAAACAATGACTGACCAACACACTGAAACCAGTGAATGAAGCAAAAGATGTGGCCATAGAAGCACTGGATAAAGGAAGTTGACCAAGTTGACCAACAAACATGATTGATATTATTTCCAAACAAAACTGCAACAAGCTAACTGCTATCAATGGCCCTGCTAATCCTATTTGTTTTTAACTTCATTAATTACTTGGTTTTTGTAAGCTTGTTGTCCATTGTAAAGCTAATTAATTTCAATAACATCAAATTAATCGCCTAATTTCATCTTCATGTAGGATTGTTTTTGTAGGAAGCTAATGGTAACTCACAAATTCATGATTGATGGCAGAAAATTAACTAGATAAATAAACTTACAAAGCGAAGGAGGAGCCGAGGAGGAGGGTAGCGGCTGCCGGGAGGCTGGAGGAGGCGCAGGGGCAGCGGAGTTCCGAAGGCAAAGGAGCAGCCGAGCAGTCAGCAGAGGTCAGGAGAGGAGGCGGGAGGAGGAGGAGGGTGGCGGCGTTCGGCGGAGGTCTAAGGAGGAGGGGCTGTGTTTTTTTTTTTTTGGAAATTGGAAGGAGGAAGCTCTCTTACGTCTGTGTTGTTTGTTTGGAGGGAGGAGAGGTCAAGAGTTAACTTAGGGTTTTGTTAATTTTGAATTTGGAAAAAAAAAAAAAAAAGCTGGAAACAAAAATGTTAACGCATGGGACGGGAATCGAACCAAGATTCATTAGCATGTTCAAGCGGGTCTTACCACTAAGGCAACTATAATTTTTTGTAATGGGTTCCTAAGACAATTTTCTTATGGGTTCCTTTTTTTTTTTCTATATACATTTACACTAAAAATTACAAACCGAGTGGGTTCCTGGGAACCCGGTGATATAGCTGTAAATCCGCCCCTGCCCCCTGGTATTTTGTGTAAAACGCCGTATAGTAATCTAAAGTAACCATAGTATAACATGATCTTTAAAGAATCCAAGTAAGTAGCATGTTTCTCCCCCAAAAGTAAAACCAGTAAAAGTGGGGTTGTGACACTCACCTTAGGTTGCGTTACTTGAAAACAGTTATATCAATAAGCTATGATAGCCCCAAATAGCGGCGACCTATCATAAGACGTATATAAGTACTCAGACTAATAACCCATAGGTTAATTAGTCCCTGAATGTCCAGACCATAACCATGTATATTTGAAAACACCTTTGACTGTTAAACCGACCGCACCAGACAAGACCCGACATCCCATTGGTGACCCGACATCCCACGTGTTATCCAAGAACGAGAAATTAAGTAATCACGGGCAACTATACACTTCATGTTCACTTCATCTATCATACGAGTCATATATAGCATAAACGGGTCCAAACACGTGTTACCAAGTTATTAGACATACCACGGGGTTCCTATCATGTTCCTAGGTGTCAAATCATGCTTCGGGATGTCAAAATACACTTACAACAGTAGCACACGCGATTAGGAAATCAACATGCAATTAGGAAAAGTCAACTGGTGAGTAGGGATGGTCAAACAGACGATTAGAGACCTACTCACCTCTAATTACATGCGAGTAGGGCTACTCGCTTATTCCAACAGGCGAGTAGAGCTCCTACTCGCCCCCTGCAGCTGTGTTTCGCCTTTTCGCGCATTTAACCCTCTAAATCAGATCCAAAACATGTAAAAACCCAACATCAAACCCAATTCATTAACCAACCCATTCCAAACAAAAACCCCAAATTTATCACTGGTCTAACACCCTATTTGCAATTATTTCCAAAAATGGCAAAGTACTAGGTTTCATTAAACATGCATATCTTTCCTTAAAATAATCAGATTTCATTACCTACAACCTTGCAATTCACCATTCATCTGTTATAATACCCTTCTAGTGTGAATCCTAACATTAAACAATCATCAAATCATATTATAACACCCTAAATCTTCAAGAATCACCCAAATGGGTCAAAATACATATTGTTATCAAAACACCATAATAATTGCTCAAATCCTTAGGAAAACATCCTAACAACTCCTACACATCAGAAGTACATCAAATACATGGAAACATTCACGTTTTGACCATTAAAAACCGTTTCTTACATGAATACTTCACATATAGCAAGTATAAAGGTTTAGACTTGTTTTAGAAACTCATTTCAAAGGTTTTCAAAGACACAAACTTGATAAAACTAGGTCTGGACCGTTGGGAACCAAAATATCAACATTACAAAGGCTTAGGGTAGATAACACACTTGAATCTTGGTAAAGAAAGGAGTGTAAGCTTAGGAATGATGGGTTTTGAAACAAAAACGAGTTCCAGAGGTGTATTATGGTGTGAGGGAGGCTTGGGATCAGTTAGGGTTGCACAAATGGTGTTTCACAAGTCAAGGGTTATATTTATAGGTGTTTCTAGTCGTCAAGAATAGAACAGGCGAGTAAGTGCTGCAACACGCGAGTAGGAACCCCTACTCGCCTGAAATACACACGAGTATTCCCAGAAACAGGCGAGTAGGGCCTATACTCGCATGTATACATGCGATTAGGCCCTGTACTCGCCTGTACCCCTTCGTACTCGCCCTCAGCACGTGTTTTCGGGTTTTTGGCGCGTTAAACACTATTTTAACATATATAAGCACGTATTCACATACCGACAAGTCATATAATGATTACAAGCATATAAAGCATGATAAATAACACGTTCACATTCGTTCAGCAATTCCCGGGACTCGAGACTTGCGTGTGTGCATTATACCCAACGATTCCATGAATCACCAATCCTTGTACACGTGGTTATGGACCGACTCCCAATGATCTCGCGGATCATTGTAACGACTCCCGACAGAGCCGGTCCTGAGGATTCAAGTGCCTTGTACGAGTCAGAAAAAAAGGCCCTTATACCTTAACGAATTATGTAAACTAATTTATTTTAAATAGGTGAAATTATATATATATAAACACACGTACACACACATAGTGACACAACTCTACGATTTAAACAAAAAGGTGAAAAAAAAAATTTACACTCGATACCGTAAACCACTTCTTTAGCAATCGATATATCAACCAATAACTGTAATCTATACGTACTCATATATTGAAACTATGAAAATTATTTCATTTTCAACTCTTCAAAAAAAAAAAAAACATATTGGATTTAGTTGTTTTTGATATGTATAACTAAAAAACGTTTTTATGTAGTGAAACATGGTTACCTATTACACCACCACATTTATGCAAGTTGTGTATTCAGTTTTGTTAATGAAATTGAAAAATAAATGTGTAAAGACATATCTATGACATGTATAATATAAGGGTGAAACGAAAACTATCATTCAAAACAACGTTAAAATCAAAGTTATGGTACCGGTATGATACCCGAATTCTAACGAGTAAAAAGTTATATTTTTTTTACTTTTTAAAAAGACTTAAATCAATATTTAAAAGTATTATTAATTATTAAAATATAAGTAGAAGTACCTTATAAGTATATAGATTTTTTTATCCCTTATTAAGCTATTAAATATAAAGTGATCAATAAATAAATATATATCAAAGGTGAAAAAAAAACCCTTAGGAGACTCAAGTTGGGTTCTTGCAGAATAGAGATTTTAGAATATGTAGATTTTTTATACACTAATCTATTAAATACAAAGTTGATTAATAAAAAGAAGTCAAAGGTGAAAAAAAAAAAAGAACAAGTATGCCTGGGTCTCGAACTTGAATTCTTGCTACTAAGATTTGGGATGGGAATTCCTCTAACCAACTGAGCTAGCATATATTTATATAACCTATTCTGTTTCCACCAATATATACACAAATATATAAGAATATAAAACAAACATTTAAGGCCCTCGGTAAAAAGGGGCCTCGGCCGGGGGTGCGGCTCGCCCACCCCTAGGGTCGGCCCTGACTCCCGATGATTCTTCGAACCATCATAACGACTCAACTGAACCAGTTAAGTATGTAACATGCATGACTCGCTAAGGTAGACTTACTAGTTTGGTCAATGTTACTAACCTGAGTTTGCCGTGTGTTACAAACAGAACAAGGATGTGAATTTTGTTCAAAAAAAATTCATGGGTTTTTGTAAGAGTGAAGGCATAAGGAGAGATCTTATTGCTCTGTATACTTTGAAACAAAACAAGGTATCAGAACGAAAATATCGCAAAATAGCTGAAATGGCAACTCATATGTTGTATGAAAGGAACCTGAGTAATGTGTTTTGGGGAGAAGTAGTTGCAACAACCATTTATCTTCGAAATGTATCCCCTAATAAGGCATTAGATGAAGCTACACCCTATGAAGTATGGTACAATCGAGTACCTTCTGTCATCATCTCATAATATTTGGGTGTGTTGCTTATTACCGAAGTAACATCAAAGGAAGTTAGATTTTAAGGCAACCAAATTTATTTTCATAGGTTATGCTTCTATTTCAAAAGCATATCGACTGTACAATCCATTAAAAAGAATTGTGATTATTAGTAGAAATGTGGTCTTTGATGAACATGCAAGATGAACATCAAATGAGGAAGATAAGTATGGATTGCCAGTGGAATTCATTCACGAAGAAAACTTAGTGGTTAATGATGTGTCAATAGAAGATTCAAGTAGGGTAGTGATGGTTCAAATGGTATCAGTTCAAGTAATGGGTCAAATAACAACAGTATAAATGAAATGGGAACACCAAATACAACAACTAATGCTACATGCTCAGCTCCTGATAAGAGTAGTATTAGTAGTTCAAGTCACACACATGTTGACAAAACTCCCAAGGTGCGTTCTCTTACTGATCTATATGACTCAACACTACCTATGAAATATTATCAAGCATGTTAGTTTACTCTTTCATCCGTGGAACCAACCTCATACAATGAGGCAGCTGTGCATCAAAAGTGGGTAGAGGCTATGAAGACTGACAAGCTCACAAAACCTGATCATTAGTTGATTTGCCGGATGGTAAACATCCCATTGGTCTTAAATGGGCATAAAAAACCAAGCTCGGTGCTGATGGACAGGTACAAAAGCATAAGGCACGATTAGTTGCCAAAGGATATGCACAAGAATACGGTGTTGGCTATGAAGAAACATTCTCACCCGTGGCCAGGTTTGAAATTATTGTGTTATATTATCTCTTGCAGCCCAACAAGGTTAGGAACTTTATCAATTTGATGCAAAGCCAGCCTTTTTAAATGGGCCACTTCAAGAAGAAGTTTATGTTGTTTAGCTACCTGGTTTTGAGGTACAGGGACTATAAACAATAGGATTTGTATTTTGTAATGTTTTTGTGTATCTATCAACAATACATCAAGGCCTTTATATAGGCTTACATATGACTAACTCTAGCTAAGATTATGTAGTCAATGGTTGACTAAGTATAATGTACAATATAATACAATGGCTAAAATCATGGAGTCAATGGTTGACTAAGAGACTTGACTTGACTTGATTTATGTTATGGAGTCAATGGTTGACTAAGAGATTTGACTTGACTTGACTTGACTTGATTTATATTGTTAATACGCCTCCGCAAGATGGAGGATACGTTGGAGACTCCAATCTTGGACCGAAAATATAGGAAGGGTGCACGTGCAAGCGGTTTGGTGAGCACATCCGCGAGTTGATCCTTAGAGCTGACATGAAGAACTTTCAGTTGCCTGGAATTGACTTGTTCCCGCACAAAGTGATAGTCCAGAGCGATGTGTTTCATGCGGGAATGGTAAACAGGATTTCGACATACATAAGTAGCTCCAGTGTTGTTACAGTAAAGCGATGGGGTGCTTTTAATTGGGAGCCCGAGTTCACCAAGTAAATTTTTAACCCATGAGAGTTCAGCCGCAACATTAGCGAGTGCTTTGTACTCAGCTTCGGTAGATGATCTAGAGACAGTTTTTTGTCTAGCAGATTTCCAAGAGATGATATTGGACCCCAAGATATATGAGATATGCTGTAGTGGACCGTCCCCCATCATTAATACCTCCCCAGTCCGAGTCCGAAAAAGCCTGCAAGTTTAGGTTAGTATTGCGTTTCAAGAACAACCCATGATGGACCGTTCCTTTCAAATAGCGGAGTATCCGTTTGAGAGCTTGCCAGTGTGATTGTTTAGGTGAGTGCATGAATTAAGATAATTTATTGACGGCAAAGGAGATGTCGGGACGTGTGAAGGCAAGATACTGCAAAGTGCCTACAAGTTGACGGTAGGGAGTGGGATCGACTAGGGGAGTGGAGTCAAAGGAAGAAAGAAAGTCGGAAGTGCTTAAAGGAGTGAGAACCTCTTTTGCACCATCCATTTTAAAGGTGGTAAGAATATCTTGAATGTGGCGATGTTGGGAAAGAAATAAACCATGAGGCGTAGGAATGACTTCGATTCCTAGAAAATGATGGAGAGAACCTAAGTCTTTGATAGAGAATTGGTTGCTTAGGGCTTGAACAAAGGAATCCATAAATGGATTGTGATTGCCGGTGAGGACAATGTCGTTAACGTGCACAAGGAGGTAGCAAGTGATGTTGTTGAGATTGTATACAAAGAGAGAGGGGTCAGAAATGCATTTTTTTAAAGCCAAACGAGTGAGAAAGTTGGTTAGTTCGATGTACCAAGCACGCGGGAATTCCGTATTGGTGAACCCGGGAGGTTGCACCATAAAGACATCTTCGTGAAGAGTCCCATGAAGAAACGCATTATTAACGTCTAGTTGACGTAAAGACCATCCTTTTGAAAGAGCAATAGAGAGAACTGTGCGAATGGTAACGGGTTTAGTAACGGGACTAAATGTTTCATGATAGTCTTTTCCATATTGTTGGTGAAACTCTTTGGCAACTAGACGGGCTTTGTACTTGTCAATCGTGCCATCGGGTTTGCGTTTGATTCGGAACACCTATTTGCATCCAATGGGAGTTTGGATTGTGTGAGGGACAAGTTCCCAAGTGTTGTTATGAAGGAGAGCATTATACTCAAGATCCATGGCATGACGCCAATCCGGATCTTTCAAGGCTTGAGTATAAGTGGATGGTTCAAGAGAAACGAGTAGAGGGTGAATGGTGGTAGAGTTGACAAAGTTGGGGTTGTAATACTTTGAGTTGGGTTTTGGTTGTCGACGAGGTGGTTGAGGGTTATGTGGAGGTGAGTTCGTGGGATTATCGGATGTGTTGGATGAAGACATTGGTGAGCTGGGGTCGGTGGAGTGGGAAGCGGTTGGGGTAAGGGTAGGGGTGGTGCTATCGGGTGGAGTTGGTGGGCCGGTTGATGAGGGTGTCTCGGTGGGCTGGGGTGGAGGGCCTGTTGTGTGGGAGGGTGGGCTGTGTGCAGGAGGTAGAGGAGGTGAGCCGTGGGTTTGTGGAGTAGGGGTTTGGGCTTCGGGTGATGTGGGCTGTGGAGTAGGGGTTGGATGATGCAAGATGTTTGGGTCTGGAATGGGTTGGTTAGAAAAGGAGGTTGATTGGGCCGATTGGTATGTGGATAGGAAGGAGTCAAATGACATGTGTTTGGGTTGGGGTTTGGTGGTTTGAGATGGAAAAATATGTGGGATAAATTCAACGTGGCGAGAGTGGTATAGTTTTTGACTAGTAGGGTCATAGCATTTGAATGCCGATTTGGAGGATGAGTACCCAAGAAATATGCACGCCGTTGAACGGGGGTGGAGTTTGGAAGTAGCATAGGGTCGTAACCATGGGTAGCAAAGACAACCAAACGGTTTGAGTTTGGAATAAGTAGGAGTGGTTTTGAACAACATATCGTATGGAGATTTGTTGTTAAGGATGGGTGTAGGCAAACGATTGCCTAGGTGGGTTGCGGTTTGAAAGGCATGGGACCAAAAATGTTGTGGTAAGTGGGAGTAGTGGAGTAATGCGAGGCCGGTTTCCACAACGTGTCGGTGACGTCGTTCGGCAATACCGTTTTGTTCCGGTGTGTGAGGTGGTGTCGTGTAATGGGAGATACCTTGATAGGCAAGATAAGGTGAAAGACCCACATATTCACCCCCATTATCAGTGAACAACGCAACAATGTTGGTTTTGAAAAAAATTTCAACAAGAGATTTAAATTGTGGAAAAAGAATTTTGACATCGGATTTTTGTTTGATTGGGTATAACCAAATGTATTTGGAAAAATAGTCAACAAAAATGACATAGTATTTAAAGCCATCGATTGACGTTTTTACGGGACCCCATACATCGAAGTAGAGAAGTTGTAGAGGTTGATTAGCAACAAAAGAGTTTTTGCCAAAAGGTAGTTTGTGGCTTTTATTTAGGGAACATGAAGTACAATGAAAAGACTCATGGGTCACCTTATTAAAACGAAGTCCCAATCTAGAAATTGAAGACTTGAATACTTAAAGCGATGGATGTCCAAGTATGTGGTGCCACATGAGAAGAGAGTTTGTTTGGGTGTTGTTGACTTGAGGAGACAACGAGATTGGTCCATAGTAGACATCATTGACGTTCACTCCCCGCATGAGGTGCGCTCCCGTGCGTAGATCCTTGACAAAAAAAATGATAGGGAAAAAATTCAACGGAAACACGATTAGTACGACAAACTTTGGCAATAGAAATAAGATTATTTCGAAGATTAGGAGCAATTAAAATGTTGTTTAAAAGAAGTGGGCGAGATTTTGTTGGAATAGTTGTTTGAGCAATATGAGTTATAGGGAGAGTTTTACCATCACCTAGCACGATCTTATCGTGTCCTCCGTATTCGGAAAGAACGGAAAATTGTTGGCTGTTGGTCGCGGTGTTGTTGGACGCACCGGTGTCCCACATCCAAGATGGGGTTGTAGCCGTTGGGTGAGGGGTGGTGTAGTTAACCACCGGGGTGGTGGTATTTTGAGGCGAGACATTGTGTTCTCGTAGGAAGCAACTAAGTTTGCGACAATCTTTAGTGTCATGTCTGGGAATGTTACAATAGTAGCAATATGTGTTATTGTTGCGAGTCGGACGAGTGTTGGTATTGGTAGTTTGAGGTGGCCCTTGGTTTCGGGTTGTGGCGGCGGTAATGTGGGTGATTTGTTTGGCTATGGTGAATCGAAAGAAGAAAAAAAAAGCAGAATGCGGACAGAAGGTGTCTGTCGAGTAGGTTGGGATCGAAGATGGCTCAATGGAGCTTTTAGGCTCTTGATACCATATAAACAATAGGATTTGTATTTTGTAATGTTTTTGTGTATCTATCAACAATACATCAAGGCCTTAATTTATATAGGCTTACATATGACTAACTCTAGCTAAGATTATGTAGTCAATGGTTGACTAAGTATAATGTACAATATAATACAATGACTAAAATCATGGAGTCAATAGTTGACTAAGAGACTTGACTTGATTTATGTTATGGTTACAATGGTTGACTAAGAGATTTGACTTGACTTATGTTGTTAATAGGGACAAGAGCAGAAAGTATACAAGCCGCATAACGCGTTGTATGATCTAAAACAGGCCCCAAGGGTATGGTATAACCGAATCGATGCTTGTCTTTAACACCATACTTATGAAAGAATCAAAAGTGAGCCCGCAGTTTATGTAAAAAAGAAGTTATTAGCTAAGTTCAAGTAAAAAATGATTGAAGAATTTGAAATGATTGATCTTAGGAGGTTGACTTACTTTCATGGGTTAGAGATATTACAAAGAAGCAATGGAGTCTTTGTGTCACAAAAGAAATATGCCAATGATTTTCTAAAGAAGTTTCGAGTTCTGGCAATGTAAGGCTGCTCTAACTCATATGAATTGTGGTGAAAAACTTCAAGTAGATGATGATAGTAATGCAGCTGATGGGTAAAGTTTCAGCCAGAGAGCATTGGCGTAGCTTCATAGGGGCGGGAGCAGAGCCGGCTATGAGGGTGAGCCGGGTGGTCACCGGCTCCGGGCCCGACCCTTAAATGGGCCCGAACGTTTTTTTAAACTATGCGTATATATATTAAATTCTATATTTAGGATATATATTTATGTTTTATACATTAAAGTTTTGTTAGTGGAGTTGGAAAAACCATGTTAATTTGTAGAGGTCTCAAGTTCAATCCTTGGCTTTAGCACTATACTCATTTTTTTTTATAATTCATTTATCTTTACAAAACTTTGGGCCCAAATTCTTTTTCGCTCAAGTACCAAATTTTTTTTGACATTTTCGGAGACGGCCCTGGGCGGGAGCTCCCCGAAATTTTCGCTCAGACCCGTATAATTATTTTTTTTGGTATAAATGGTTTCGATCCCCCGTAACCGGTGACTTCCGCCCTCCCCCAAGATTTTCGCTCAAGCTTCGCCACTTGACATGATACTAACTCCACTTGACCCGTTTCAACCAAGCTCTTACGCTGTGTTCCTGAGTTTTCTACCGGAAGAAAAGAAGAGAAAAGAGATTTAGGACAGAAAAGAACGGGAAGGAAAAGAAATATATAACTTTATTTTGTGTTCCCGAGTTCGAAGGAAAGGAAATGAAAATAAAAGTTTTATGTGTTCCCGAGTTGAGAGGAAGAGAAAAGAAAGATTTAGTTTTACAATAATACCCTTGTTGGGTGTTATATTAGATTAAATGGAAGGATAAAATAGTAAATAACAAAACATTTTAATTGATAACTTTCCCCTCCTTCCATTTCCTTCCATTTTGGAAGGAAGATTTTAAGCAATAATTTTCTTTCAACTTCCTCCCATTCTTTCCACTCCATTCTTTTAATGAAACTCTGGAACACGCTTATTTTTCATTTTCCCTTCAATTCCTTCGCCTTCTTTCCGGTTCCTTCCTTTAATGAAACTCTGGAACATAGTGTAATATAGTAATATTTAATATCAATATGTTTGTTGCGATTATGTAGTGTTACATTTATTAGACAAAAAAATTGTTGATACATTATCACAATAGATTGTTGTTGTCTTTTGATTATAACCAAGGTTTTCAGAACCGGACCGGACGTCGAACCGGACCCCCGGCCGGTTCACCGGTTCGACCGGTCCGACCGGTTCGACCGGTTCGACGAACCGGCCCAAAAAACAAAAAAAAAATTAAAAAATCCGGTCCGACCGGTCCGGTTTCCGGTCCGACCGGCCGGTTTTCCGGTCCGACCGGCCGGTTCACCGGTTCAACCCCCGGTTCGCTGCAAAACGGTCCGACTACCCAAACCGGACCGGTCCAGGCCCCGGAGCCCGGTCCGACCGGTCCGACCGGCCGGTCCGGTCCGGTTTTCAAAACAATGGTATTTAGGTAATTTCTTATATAGACAAGTCACTAATCATGTTATGATAGTATATATGTTTTTGAACCTACTATTACATATATGAATTGCCCATGTTCAAGTGCTATAACGATATGCTTAGCATTAAAAGAGGTTGAGATTTTTTAATCTGCTGAGAACGTAGCATGATAACCCTTTTGATAGTATAAAATTAGAACAACTTTCTTTAACATTAAAAGAGGTTGAGACTGTTTACTTCTTTTATCCTTTTTTTATTAAGTAATATTAGATTTTTTAACCCCAGGACACTCCCGGGGTAATCAGCTAGTATATATATATATTGCAATGAGATTAATACTACATGTCATGCTCTTATGCAATCTCTCCTTTGAGAGATGCCACATAGGATGTGATGTGGCAACTCTAAACCAATTAAAAAAAGAAATAAATATGATTTAACCTAATCTATTATAATCTTTAACCTAATCTATTAAATACCTAATCTACTAAATCTAAATATTAAACCTTTATTATTTTATCTCTCGTGTTTCCTCCCATGACTTTTAAACGTTAATATCTTTTAAATACGAGATTTTTTAAAGAAAAAAATTACACTAAATTAACGAGCGTTTTATTATCTTTCCAACGAGTACCATAGTGCTATAAAAAAATCGGAACAAAAAATGACTATTTTTTGTAACCCGACAGGTATTGTGTTGGGTTTGGGATTAGTTTAAAAAATTGTGGGTTTGGGTCGAGTCTGGGATTAGGTGATACCCGACCCGATTACCCGAAACAACATACCCAAATACCCGAACTACATACCCGATCATATACCCATGAATTTTTTAACGCATCACATAACCCTTAGACTAATGTGTTCGATATTTCAATATTTAACTTTTTTTTCTTATTTCATGTTAGTTCTTTTTAGAATGATCGATTACAAACATCCGAATTCATTTGTAATGGCACTAGATTTATACCCCGGCGCAGAGATTCGTTTTTTTTTTATATTTGAATATGATAACTTATGGCAGAGGTTTGTTTAAAATAATAATAATATATTTTATTATATTATATTAGATATTTCAACCCGGGACGTTCCCGGGATAAAAACTAGTGACTTTATATATGAAAAAAAGGACGTCATTAATAATCCTCATAGTTTTAGATAAAAACAAAAACAAAACCGCCGCGAAAAAACTAATTGGAAACAAAAATAGAAAAACAAAAGAAACATTACCGTTTTAAAATCTAGAGGGGAGGGAGCCGATTCAAACCCACAATGGTTAGTAATCTATAACTTATAATAAAAGAATTGAGTTTGTATGAGGTGACATTTAATAGAGACCGTCATGTAGCATCATGTGAAGCTTTCTTTTAAATTTATTTATTTTGTATTTTTAAATAAAATTTATATCTATATTATTTTAAAATTTCAAATATGTTAATTAATATCTTTTCCTTATTTTCCTCTCACATTTTTTAAATGTTAGTGAATTATTAATTATTTTAAAATTTCAAATATGTTAATTAATATTTTTATCTTTATTTTTTTTTATTTTCCGCTCACAATTTTTAAACGTTAGTAACTTTTATGTATGACATTTTTTTGAAAAAAAAATTACATCAAATTAACGATCGCTTTATTATCTTTCCAACGAGCACCATATATAGTGCTATACAAAAACAAAAAAAATGTTTTTTTAGTGAGTTTTTGTTCATGCAGAAAAAAACACAATGTATTTAGGTAATTTCTTATATAGGCAAGTCACTAATCATGTTATGATAGTATATATGTTTTTGAACCTACTATTACATATATGAATTGCTCATGTTCATGTGCTATAACAATATGCTTAGCATTAAAAGAGGTTGAGATTTTTTAATATGCTGAGAACCCTTTTGATAGCATAAATATTAGAACAACTTTCTTTAACATTAAAAGAGGTTGAGACTGATTACTTTTTTTTTTCTTTTTATTAAGTAATATTAGATTTTTTATCCCCGGGACACTCCCAGGGTAATAAGCTAGTAATACATAAAACCTTAAATTTTGTAGCTAAGACATTCAATAAATCCGGGTCATTTTTAGGAATCCTAAAATTTTTTGATCCAAGACGAGTAGAAAATATGGGCCCTTCATTATAATTTTTTTAAAAAAATATATACAAGAAACCTTAAATATATATATAAAAAGGGAATCACCAGCACATTACGGCAGCCCGCTTTAAGCTAAATTTTATATAGAAACGTAGATAAAAAAACACGTCATATGCGCATTATCACATTGAAACATAAAAAGAAAACACGTTGTCAGGGTATATTCGGAAATTACGAAAACGTTACGTCGTAACTAAAAATTTCGTAATTTAAGATCATGTAAAATGTGTAACGTATCATAACTTATCCAAATTTATTATACAAAACACATAGTTGAAAAAAACAATTAAGAATTTTTTCGTCAAAAATATATATCTTTGTAGTATGCAAAAGTCTTTATAGATTGAATAATAATTTAATGAATAATCATTTTTAAAACTTTGATTCTCTTACTAAATATGAGAATTAATAAAATAAAGTAAGTTTTCGGCTAGATCAAATGACAAAGCATACATTTGAGGGAACATAGCTTAATGACTTATGTGCGAGATTTGTATTCAACATGTCTATATAAGATGTCTTTGTTACCAAGTTTCAGTGCGGATGTTAGTAGTCACTTTGAATTTTGAGAACATATGATAATAATCAAATCCCTGCTGTTTGGACCCCTCACATCCGCACAAGGTACAAACAACACACATAAATTTATTTAAAAGATATCACCATTAGGATGATTATTATCATTAAACTTAATTAAAGTTGAGAAACATTGTCTGGAGGTTAGTGCATTGCCTGAACAACCATAAACCACAATATTACGGAATAGTTAAAATCCAACCCATGATGATACCACCCAGTGCATGCTTGGACCCCTCTCTCAAATCCCTGCTGCCCTCCATCAGTTACCTGAAAAAAACATGCATGAAAGATTTGTCAACAATAATGTTGGTGAGTTCACAGGTTTGAGTGTAACAATAAAACGATTGTGTAATTCGTGTATGACTAATCATAGGCTAGCTAAGAGAATGATTTCTGTTTAAACCATGAGTCCCATAACCAAACCTCTTGACTGTGGTGCCTCGCGCATTGTACACTAAAGACAACGTATGTATAGTAGAATACTAACACTCTTTTGTATGTAACCGGTTAGAACGACTAACCAAGAGTGGGGGTGTCAACCCAATAGATCTATTAAAATGTTCCATGGCTTTTGATAGCTAATGGTTACATTAAACGTTGTACGAGGACTATTGAGCTCATGAACCAAAATGTCTCATGTTCCACATGACAGTCACGATAGAATGTACACAAACACATACACACACACACACACACTTGTAAATGATACTAGAGTTGAAGCATGTTTATTCCCCCAAAATGTAAAATGGTAAAATGGGGCCGTGAAACTTACCTGATAATGTCACGTGTGGTCTAGTGAAGCTATAACTGTGAGATAGTTGCCGTCCCAACACTGTTGCCCTATGAGTTATTAAGAGCACGGTAAATCACAAGTTCTCGTTGTTTATCATACAAGTTGTTCACCCGACATTCGTGGACCCGAGTATTGTGTATGTGGGCCATGATTTTGTGCATGTGATGACTCTTGGTGTACTTGTAAAGTGTTTGGTTCTGGAAATCTCGGTTGTTTTATAGATTGATATTGATTGTAAACAAAATGGGCCTTTTTCATATTGTCATGGGTCCAATTAGTTCGCAATCCATTATGCATGGTTGGTTTGTGATAAAACAAGTGCTTTAACACATGTTTAGTCCATTAGAATGTATGAGCTAATGTTAACACATGTTCTTGCTTCCCTTAACATGTGTTATAATGGGATAGCCGATTTAAACACACATTATGGGCCTTGAAGGCGATTGTATAATGGACTATACTTGGTTGATTTGTGCTTGACAAGGTCTCATGGGGTTACCACAAGATATGTTCGTGAGTTTAGTGATAAAATCGAGCATAACCACTACATTTGCTAGCCTTAGCTTCGAATATAAACCAAGTGAGTTTTAATCATGAAAACCGGTTTCTAATTGATGATTTAAGTTATGTATTGGTTCTAAAAACATGGCTCGATCTCTCTTATCAATCATAAGAGCCGATTGTTGAAGTGTTTGGACAATGTGATCATTAATAAGTTAGAATAACTATAAATCAAAACAATGTGTGCAACTAATGTAAGTGTACAATAGTGTGGAACCATGGGCTGAGTAGAGTCGGGTGGAGTAGATAAATTCGAAGTTTAGAGGCATGGGGATCTTACCAAGGGATGGTTGGTGTTGCATAGCTTCCTAATCTTCTCATAGAGCTCGAAATCTTCGGCTATGGTGAGATAGTACCCAAAAGTTTTTAGAGGTAGTGAAGTAGTGTGTGTTGTGGCATTTGTGAATGAAATATGGCCTCCCTTATATAGGGGATCGATCAAGGTGAGGACAAAAGCAAATTAGGAAAGTGTAGGCTCCTTGGGTGGTGCATTGGTTAAGTATCATAATCATTGTGTAAGGAAAGAAAATGACTTGTGATTATTGCTTCTTCCTTGATCTTGGCCGATTGGAGATAGGCATGGGCATAAGGGGTGGGTTGACTCGTCAAGGGATGGATTGGAGGTTTGTTTTCTTGTCCATTTTGAGGTAACTTGCCAACATTCCATGAGCTTGCACTCATAATGTCATTCGGCCACAACAAAAGACAAGGGAAAGAGGCCAAATCATGATGAAAGTGATGTATGATAGGTTCTTGTAACACCCCAACCGATGGCGGAAACATCGAGGTGTCACGTAGTGACGATTGTTCAATAGCTCATGGACTAAAGTGTAAATTTGAATACATTGATTTAATAATTTATTACATTGAAATGAAATACAACGATTCTAATTGCCAACTAAATTTAAATACAATGAATCAAAATCTAAATATAAATCCGAAAGCTTAAAGAATGCATCTCAAAACAACCTGAAACATGTAC
The DNA here is from genome assembly GCA_028751855.1 of Ambrosia trifida. Classification (NCBI taxonomy): domain Eukaryota; kingdom Viridiplantae; phylum Streptophyta; class Magnoliopsida; order Asterales; family Asteraceae; genus Ambrosia; species Ambrosia trifida. Next base: position 43,337,289 of record CM054132.1, on the reverse strand, counting down.
GAAAATAGTATATGTCAATACAAAATGTATTGGTGAGCATACCCTGTTTGAATAAATATAGTAGGAAAAAAATGTTTAGCAATTCATGTGCGGTACCATTTGCAATTATGTAATAAGTAATATTCGTTCAAAACCAAACCTGAGAATAATGACTAACACATGACTAACCAACTGAATAATGAATTAACAAGACAATGACCAAGATTCTCTCAACAGAGTCTCAAGGGGGTATACCATAGTATTATTCATTGAAAAGCTAGGCCGCCCAGCGGTTAATGATTTTGACAAGTCATAGACACACCAATTAACATAAAGCAAACACACATGAGAATTGCATTAAGTATAAGAAATTGAAACTTGATTAATATATAGGTACATGAGTCACCCCAAAGTAGTAAAACCGTAAAAAGGGGAAAGATATACTCACCTTGATTGAGATGATATACTTGCAAGAAATCGACGAGAATCAATGAATTTTTGTTTCGAACCTATATTTTCATTATTAAAATTTAAGAACATTAATTCAGGTATAAGATTCGTTGGCTCGTTGATTGTCCGGCGGCAAAGACCTTTACAACTCTTAACCACTTGGCTTAATGGGTTAAACCAAATCGTAGTTGTATAAATTTTGTATACATTTAAAAGCAAATAAGTTGAAGAGTACGTACGATTTAATTGACACCAAAAAAATATTTAAAAGTAATATAATAATACATGCCTTCAAATACTAGCACATCCTAAATAGATGTAGGCATGAAAATTACTTTATATGTTATACTTAAGTCATCACTTCACATATGATCATATAATATATTGTTTTGGAGATGAAGTACTTTAGTGATCATGAAACTAATGCATATTCTTCTCGTTTATAAACATCAATTATGACATTTGTGATTTATATGAATTATATTTATTACTTATACTTAGTATATAAGTTTGATTATCTTTACTGCCAAATCGAATCATCGTTTTCGAAATAAGTGCATCTTTCACGTAAGAAAATCATATTTGTATTTGGTAATCTTAGTAAGACATTTGACTAGACACGTCTAAAGATGAATTACATTTGACTTCAAATATATGCGTTTTATGTGTGGGAATCAAGAACCAACCACCATAGACGAAAATAATTAAGTTAGTTTATATTTATCTTAAAATAGTTAGAAACTTCCAATGTATAAGAAATAATAACCACATCGAACTAGCGTGTTTATATGCTAAAAAAAATATAATGGATCCATATAGTTGTACGACTCATTTGGTTCAACCTTTATTTCCATATGAATAATAATAGTTTTTGGTATATATGTGCTTAAACAAAGTTTTACATTGTCGGACACATCAACGGTTATCAAAGTCTTATTCGAACAAAAATAAATAGATTAGAAACCGAGTAGCGGCTATTACCTTAATAGCTTAAAAGTATGAACCGTGATTTAGAAAGTCGTGGTGGTCACAACGGAGTAGCGCGTTAGTTGGTTCAAAACCGGTGTGGCGTCTGTATAGTTGCAACAACAGCCTGAGCGGGTACGCTTAGCATCTTGTAATTCACACCGGTTGGTGGTGGAGTTTTGGGTGTGATTGTGAGGTTCAAAAACGGTAATGGTTCTGTGAGGTGGTGATGGTTTCTGTTTGGTGTGGACACAAAATTTATAATATGGAAAATTTTATTGGTTACTAATAAAGACTTCTTTTCAATTCCCTTCCATTAATTACTATTTCCATTCATAAATATCAATAATGTTTCTACTCAAATATTGCAATATAATATAATGGTGACTAATTAATTCTCTATGACTGTGCGATTAGGATGCGACCAAAAGGTCAAATGCAAATTGGTTTAAAAAACCTTTAACGGTTACACACCATTTATGATTTCTGTTTGTATTATTTTAAATAAAACAATTTAACGTCATTTTAAATAAACATTAATGTTAGTAAATGCTCATGATGTGCACCATTAATTTTCCTTTCTTACTTATAAAATTATATAAAAAAATAAGAAGTAACATGAGAATTATATATATATATATATATATATATATATATATATATATATATATATATATATATCTGAACACAATATAAATGATTCGCTCCAAAGGTTGGTCTAGTTTAATCATATTTAATACTAATGTGTTATTATGATTAGTATCAAAAGATTTAAGAATCTAGGGTATACCAACACAACCCCAAACGTTACGTTAAATTTATGATTTATTTGATTTTTCCATTTTTGCGTTATTCTCACTTTAAGTCCTCAAAAGTTATAATATACTGGGAAAAAAATCACAAATGTTACAGTCTCCCCTACTTTAGAAAATTTCGTCTCGAAATTTCTTTCAAGTGGATGTTTCTATGAAACAAAGGCGTAGTAAAAATCAAGTAGGTTTTTTTTTAAATATCACATCATTCATGTTTTGATGAATTTTAAAGTAGTTGTCTAATATCCAAAGTAATAATGTCAAAATCTTTGTGTGACATCCGGTAAGTTTCTTTTCGTTCTGTTCTTTTCGTTTCTTTTTGGGCTTTGCGCAATTTTCGGGACGAAAATTCTTTCTACGTGGGGATGATGTGACACCCGGCATGTTCGGCTTAAACATATTAGTAACATCTAAGTCTACCTTAGCGAGAAACGTTTATAAACAAACTTAACTGGGTTAGTTGAGTCGGGTCAAGTTAGGATTGTCCAAGGTACAATGATCTGGAGGATCATTGGGAGTCGTTTTGGTAATACACTAGTACCGGGTTCCGTTGTTGGTGACACTACATGAACTAATTAAGTATACGTGTAGATTATGAGTCGTGTGGTGGATTATATACATAGATGTGTTTAAATGATGTGTAAATGATTATTTGTGCTTAAATGTGTTAAATATAGACTAAGGATGCATGCTTATGTGTTAAGATGTGTTAGAATGCGTTAAACACGACAAACTGGAAAACTAGTTAAAAAGGGGCCTTGGTTCGACCACTTCGAGTGGTCGAAGGAGAAATAAATTGTCTGGTTCGACCCTTGTAAATGGGCGAACCAGGGAAGTGGAATTTGAGAAATCCCCTTCGACCAATCAAGTCTCATTCGACCCTGTGAAAGGGGCGAAGGAGACTACATTCGACCAATGAGTTGGTGCGAAGGAAGATTAGTATAAATACCAACCTTTGTCATTTTTCATCATTTCACAAACCCTAACCGTCCCAAAACGCTCTCAAACGATCTTAAACACTAAGGAAGGAGTTTTTGCTCTTCTTTTTCATAATCTAACCCATCTACAACATCTAAACAAGAATCCAAGGTGTGTTCATAATCCTAAATCTTTTGAAAGCATTTTAATTCGTTTTCATCTAACCCTAATTGTCCGGATCTGTTCTAAGTGTGTTTTTATGATTAAAAACCTTTTAAACATCTTACTAAATCAAAACATGATCATTTAACATAGATTTTCATAATGAATAACATGTGTAAATTGTGTGTTATGTGGTGTTATGTGTTGTTCACTGATTTGTTGCTATATCTATGATAGAAACATGATATAGGATTGTTGTTAATGAGGGAATATTGTTGTCTAGGGTTAGGATTGGATATATTGATATTTGGGGGTTTTATTGGATTAATACTTGATGTATGAATATTTATGATCAATAGAATGAATAAGAAAGATCGGATAATCGACAAACTGAGTATTCTAAGCTAAACATGAATCGATTTCAAAAGTTTCCAAATTGGGTAAATAATCCATGCATGAAAGTGATGTTTCCATAATCTTTACCATTTTGGGAAAGGGCTGAAACGGACGTATTATCGGGGGAAATCGATGGGGTTTTGTAGGGATAAGTTATCCATGCTTGACTGCTGTGTTTGATGATGTTTCGGGTCGTTTTGAATGTGTTTGAAGCGTTTTTAGGAGAAATTATACAACAGGGGCGAACCTGGCCTCCTTCGACCAGTCGATGGTGCGAAGGAGGGATCCAGGGTCGAACCTGGGTTTTTATTGGGCGAATGTGATAAAACGGGCGAAGGAAGTATCAAACGGTCGAACGAGATGTAAAAATGGTGCGAAGGAGACAAAAAGGTGCGAATGAGACTTAAAACTGACTGGTTCGACCGTTCTGATGCAGAAATGAGATTTTTGATACAAACTAAGTGTTTTATGCTTGAACCTTGTGTGTAATCCATGTGTACTTGATTAGTTAGGGTAATGAGTCACCAACGGGATGTCGGGTCGGTCTAGTGTGTCGGTTAAACATTTAAACACGTTTTAAAACATACTTGGTTACGATCTGGACAATCAGGGACTAGATAACCTTATGGTTATTAGTCGGAACACTTATGTGAACATTTTGATAGATCTCCGGTAGAGGGATTATCAAGGGCTAAACATCTTTACTTATATTTGAAGAACGCTACTTAAGGTGAGTTCACGGCCCCACTTTTACCGCTTTAACTTTTGGGGGAGAAAACATGCGCTAAACTGTTTTGGTAACATATGTCATACTATGGTTTTAACTTTATATTGCTATACGATCTTTTGGAAAGTCCCGGGGGAAACCATGAATGTGCGGGGTTGCACAACGGGGGAAATGTGGATAGATCTATTGGGCGTGACCTGCCCCACTCATCGGCTTGGAGGGCCAGGCGGGTGCATATTGTCTCGAACAGGTACATTGGTATCATGCTGAACATACGAGCTGCTTAAACATGCTGAACATTGCTAAACGTGTCTAGTAATGGTTTCCAATCGTAGTAGTAATGAAACATACGCCTAGCTAGCGTACTTGGTAACATTGATATAGTATGGACATGGTAACGCTTTAGTAACATTTTGAACAAACCTGTGAACTCACCAGCATTATATGTTGACATCTTTTTGGCATGTTTTTCTCAGGTCGCTAAGGTAGCAACAATTGGAACTAGGCGCACGGGTCTGCACTGGCGTCTAGAGTTTAGTTCACGTTTTGCATTAAACATTTGAAACATTGAAACTTTGGATTGTAACTCGTTGAATGCTTCCGCTATAGTTTATGGGTTTATGAAAACTATGTCTTTTGAATGTTATGTTTTCTCATATAGTGTTGTTTATTGTGACCGTTGACTTGGATCCTGATTTGTCATGCGCCTCGCGGTAAAACCCCGCAAGTGGTAATTTGAGGGTGTGACACTTTGACAGTTGACCCAAAGTTAGAAAGTTGAGAGTTTAGATGAATAAGGTTTTGGGAATGTGTAACTAGCAAGGGCAGAGGCACTGATGAAACAGTCTCCCCTACTTTAGAAAGGTTTCTAACCGAACTTAATTAAGGACATGCAACAGAATTTTGATTAACAGAGAGTGTAAGAGTATACAAAGTTTAAGTTTTTCTATAGAGGTGGTCAACAAGGAAGGCTCCAAGGAAACTAATTGAAGCTTATGTAAAATATTCTTATCGAAAATGCTAGCTATTAGTCAACGATTTAATGAAAAGGTAATTATAAAGTAATGGGTAGGTTCTTGATCAGACTCCTAGTCTGCTCCCGCAGTATCGTTTATGTTTATATATAGGGTGTACCGCAGCTGACCCACCACACTCCCGATACTTTGGACTCGTACTGATTGTCTACCAATAGCCTAAATAGAATTACACACCACCTGCATGTACCTGTAAGCCCATGATTGCGTTCCGGACAGTAATCATCGATTTACCTTACACTAGGGTGTTATGCTTTTCCATAATCCTAACATAAATAATACCAGGAACAAATGCGTGCAACCAGTATGTAAAAGCTACTGTAATGAAATAATGTTCAATCATGTCATGGTTAGAGGTCCTTCCCTTTCGGGTTCACCCTTAACCGGTAACTTCTGTTCACATCGTTGGCTCTAAACACCTATATTGGTAAGCTCCGAGATTTACACCGTTCCCCTTGGATTAAAGGAATACTCTAATCCGAGTCGTACGTGGGCACTGGCTTAGATCTCATACGAGTTATCAACTAGTATATTCGTTGGCCATGATGATGAACAAAATAATGTAAAGTATAACAAGGTTTTGCTCAAAACAGGAAACATATGCATACAAAATATGCGTTCATGTAAGTATATAAGTATAACATAAAAGTTCGATTGAAAGAATAGTATAATATAAATCGAGTAAATCGCACAGTTGCTCAAAATGAAGGTAAACGAGTTGAACTTTTGCAAACGAGTAGGGTGAAAAAAATAAAAAAAATAACAAATAACGTGTTAGAAATTACTATGAATAAAATGGTGTAAGGATAAAATAATGAAATTTACGATAAGTGAGAGTACGCAAACAGTCGTATAGTCTACTGACATAAGGGTTTAAATTTAGTTAGTTTTACATATATACACTATATGATAAAGGACAATTAGTAACATTCTGATAGGATATGTACAACATTTTGTTAGACCAAAAGTTTTGCGATTGAAAAAGTGCGAGTGTAAGAAGATAAATTTCCGTTTATCAAAAACGTAGTTTACTCAAACTTTGTGATATAGTTGAAAGGATAGTAGTAATGTATGAGGATAACTTTTTAGGAATCGAAGAGTGTTTTAGATTCAAAACAGGTTTATTTGAAAAATCTTCATAATTACGAGATGTCAAGTTTGAAAAGTGTTATAAAGCTTATTATTAGCTGCATATTTCTCCCGAAAAAATATATATTGGATTTGAAAACAAAAGGTTTACATTTGACTTTTAAAATATGTAATACAGGTTTGTAAAATGCAAAATGAAACCATTTCATGAAGTATGTATAAATCTAATGTGTTTTAAAAGACCAAGATTTAAGATGACGTGAATGATAAAAGTAAATGCGACAATAGTGTAGAAGTCACAAATCATAAATGAAAACAGTGCAAGTTTTAAAGCGGATAAAAGTTTTAATAATGATGATGAAAAAAAATCTAAAAGCGAATAATTAATGAGTATATAAAACATCAAGAGATGGAACTTAAAATCCAAATGTTAAACAAAACTTAAGAGTCAATAATGAAAAACGAAAAAATGCACAAATAGCGATAGCTATTAATAGAGAAAGCTCAAAAGACATAATAACTTCATTATGAAAAAAAAAATTATGATAAGAGTTTCAATCAACAAATGAAAAATATATCAAAAATGTGATACTGAAAATATTTCTAATGAAACTGGTGACTAGCCAAAGAGATTGAAATATTATTAGTGACTTGTGGGGAGCGTACTTGAACCTATGAGTGAATGGTCATTTTTCCCGATTGCACATACCCCGTCACTGGTAAATTTCAAAACCTTTAGCGAGACTTTAAAACGAGATGTAGAAACAGATCCCTGAGATGTGGATTTCACTCCTAACTCAAAGATGTATTTCAAAATTAAAAACAATTGAGGAATGAAACCAATCACTAAGTTAAGGATATCACCCCCAGCTTAGTGGTTAAGTTTCTTTTTGAAGGAAATACTCTTTGAGGTGTGGATGTCACTCCTATCTCAAAGTTATATTCCTAAGATAAATAACATATAGAGGAGTGAAACTAATCATCAAGGTATGGATACCACTCCTAACTTGACGATATCGTTTCGTTTGTGAAATACGAGCGTCTTCTTCGCCAAGCAAAATATCGAAAGAAGAACGAGAAATAATCATAACGAAAATACCTTGAAAGGAAATATAAGAAATAAGAGATATATAAACGAGAGGACTCGTGAAAGTACGCTTAGTTATAGACTAGGCTAAAAGGCATTCTAATAACCTAATTCCCTATAACCATGGCTCTGATACCAATCTGTAACACCCCAACCAATGGCGGAAATATCGAGGTGTCACGTAGTGACGATTGTTCAATAGCTCATGGACTAAAGTGTAAATTTGAATACATTGATTTAATAATTTATTACATTGAAATGAAATACAACGATTCTAACTGCCAACTAAATTTAAATACAATGAATCAAAATCTAAATATAAATCCGAAAGCTTAAAGAATGCATCTCAAAACAACCTGAAACATGTACGAAAATAGTATATGTCAATACAAAATGTATTGGTGAGCATACCCTGTTTGAATAAATACTAGGTTAGAGTCCCGTGGGGACCCACGGTTCACCCAAAAGTAAAATGAAAAAAAAGTAGGAAAATAAGAATTGTATTATGCAATTTGATTTGGTTACTAAATGTTTGATGATGCAATATGTATGAATTTTGATGTTAAATGCAAAATGTCATCTAACAGTTTAATGTAACGAAATGATGGATATATCGAGTAAGTAATGTTTAATTTGACAACTGCAAACTACATAGCATACTATCACAATATCACACATTACATCATTTGGGCAATATCTATATTCTAATCATAACTAAGCTTAAGCATAGAACACTTATCATTTAGTTGGGGCTTACGAACTTCAACCAATATTACACATTAAATCATTTGGGTAATATCTATATTCTAATCATAACTAAGCTTAAGCATAGAACACTTATCAATTAGTTGGGGCTTAACGAACTTCAACCAATGGTCCATTTTCATTACTTCAATCAAAATCTTCCAAGTCTTGCTTATTGATAGCTGATTTTTCACCTTCGAAGTTGTTATCATTGTCATCACGATCCTCGGAGTGCAGCTCATTTCCAATAATTTATGAAAACCTCCACCATTGTATTCCATATTTGTATTCTACATAAAATATAGTTTTTTTTTTTGAAACTTCTACATAAAATATAGTTGTTGTAAAGATATGGATACGGTGATAAGTAAATTAAGAAACAATCCTTAACCCACTTACTTGAATGGGTAGCTTAAATTTTACATGTTATCTCTCCAATGGTTCAAACCGATTACATAGCTAAAAAACAACTAATAAGAAAATGGGTCCAATGTCACATGTTGTAATATAAATTTCCTATATTTTATTAAAAAAAAATAGACACCAAAAGGATCAACCCCAAACCCATTTCAACATGTAGCCAAAAGCACCCATTGTACATACACTTTAGGCAACTTTTGACATGTTACAAAATGCCGCCAAAAAACGTCATTATTTAAACTGTGTAAATATAGTACTTAACAATTAAAAATCTTAAAAAATAAAATCAAAATCATAATCAATCATTCAAATTAATGACATTAAAATAATCTGCGTCTGAAATTGCCTTACCCATTATATACAAATTATTATTGACATATTAAAATTAGCACGCTTATTGAAATCAAGATGATGATTATCGTTTAGTGACAATTGATTAAAGAAAGTCGTAATATCAAAATGAAAGTCGATCAACAATGTTAAAATGAAATTCGTAATATTAGTAACATCAATAAATACGATTAAAAATCTTAATAAATAACATCAAAATCATAATCAATCATTCAAATAAATGACATTAAAATCATCCGCGTCTCAAATTGCCTTACCCGTTATATACAAATTATTATTGACATCTTTAGTAATCATTAATAGTTATGATTGCAGTAATATAATTCTTTAACAGAAAATAACATTTTGAAAATTTATATTATCATTTAATTTCGTTGTTAAAATTGGTATGACGATTAAATGATTTTATTATTTGTTAAGGTTTATATAGTATTGCTGTATCTCAAACAATTCTGCAAAATCGGAAATACTGTGCCTCGATTGACGTGATCAAGTAGGAATATTTATTTATATATTTGAATTATAAAAAAAATGGAAGGGTTCGTAATTGACGTGAATTGGTCAACAACGCTTAAAATTAGCACAATCAAACTCAAAGACATAAAGTTAAAGAATTGACCTCCATCAAATTTATAAAAACGTAAATTTTTTTATTTAGATTGGGTCAACAATATTAAAATTAAGGTCGTAATATTAGTAATAGCATTGAAAATTATCTTGAATACATTATATATTTTAGGAAACTGTTAAATAGATTTAAATTATATTTATTTTTAAAAGAATAATAAAAGTGTAGGAAAATAAATGTACACTCCTATCTTCGGATTATATTTAAATTATAAACTGTTAAATAAATTTAAATAAATTTTTAAAGCAAAATCGTATATGTTTAAAAGAATATCGTTTTATGACAATTGATTAAAGGAAAGTCTTTGAATTATAAAAAATGGAAGGATTGATAATTGACGTGAATTGGTCAACAACGCTTGAAATTAGCACAATCAAACTCAAAGACATATAGACAAAGAATTGACTTCCATCAATTTAACAAAAACATAAAAAAAAATTACTCAGATTCGGTCAACAATATTAAAATTAAGGTCGTAATATTAGTAATATCATTGAACATTATTTTGAATACATTAGATATTTTAGGAAACTGTTAAATATATTTAAATTATATTTATTATTAAAAGAATGATAATAGTGTAGGAAAATAAATGTACATTGTTATCTTTAGATTATATTTAAATTATAAACTGTTAAATAGATTTAACATTGTTAAATAGATTTAAATAAATGTTTGAAAAAAAGTCGTATATGTTTAAAGAATATTGTTTCATGACAATTGATTAAAGGGAAGTTGTAATATCAAAATTAAAGTCGGTCAACAATATTAAAATGAATTTCAAAATATTAGTAATATCAATAAATAAGATTAAAAATCTTAAGAAATAACAACCAAATCACAATCAGTCATTCAAATCAATGACATTAAAATCATCATAAATAACATTAAAACTCTTCATAAATAACATCAAAATCATAATTTAAATTTCAAAATCAATGACATCTTGTGGTGCAGCCTTAGTAACAAACATTATGTGCTGGATTGAACACCATTTGAAGACACAATATTTGCCAATGGAAGTATCTTCTGATTGAAGCAAATCAGGCCATCCAATCACAATAAACCTTTACAAAAGCATTATGTATAGAAAATTAAGAATGTGTAACTAAATATAAAATAAGAATATTGTAAACATAAATGTTGAATATGCAACTAACAAACCTAACGACTTAATAAACAATTTTGCACGTAATATTAATATTACTATTAGTTAGTATTAGTAATTATTAGTAATTAGTAATATATTCGTAAAAATAGTAATAGAAAATTTTAATTCGGTCAATAAGATATATATGGGATTAAAATTAAAAATCGTAATATTAGTTTTAGTATTAGTAATATATTCGTAATTTAATTCGATCAATTCGGTCAATAATAAATAAATGAGCTTAAAAATCGTAATATATAACATTAAATTCGGTCAATTATTATTAATGTCATTAAAACTCATAAAAATAACATTAAAAATGAATAAATCCTATTAATTGAAGGCAAGACCAATAATAATTCATAAAGATAAATTAAACATAATTTCGTATTAATATTAATATAAATAAATGAGATTAAAAAATCGTAATAAATAACATTCAATTTGATCAATTATTATTAATGTCAATTAGTATTAGTAATATATTCGGTCAACAATACGAATTTTTACGAATAGTAAAACTAAAATCGTAATATTAGTATTAATATTAGTTAGTATTTGTAATTATTAGTAATTAGTAATATATTCATAAAAATAGTAATACAAAAATTTAATTCGATCAATAAGATATAAATGGGATTAAAATTAAAAATCGTAATATTAGTTTTAGTATTAGTAATATATTCATAATTTAATTCGGTCAATAAGAAATAAATGAGATTAAAATTTAAAATCGCAATATTAGTATTAGTATTAGTATTATATTCGTAAATTAATTCGGTCAATTTGGTCAATAATAAATAAATGAGCTTAAAATCGTACTCCCTCCATCCGATTAGAAGTGTCCATATTCCCTTTTTTATTTGTCCCATTTCATGTGTCCACTTTAAAAAATTATTATCCAATTTCCAAATTTACCCTTAAAAACACAACTAAGATAAACAAAGAATATGATGGACCCACATATGACAATGGTATTATTGTCATATCGCAAGCAAAAAAAGCAATCATTTAATATGCCTAAAACTTTGTGTTTTTCAAACCAAGACACTTCTAATGGGATGGAGGTAGTAATATATAACATTAAATTCGGTCAATTATTATTAATGTCATTAAAACTCATAATAAAATATCATTAAAAATGAATAAATACTATTAATTGCAGGCAAGACCAATAATAATTTGAACGAATAGTAATATAAATAATATTAAATATACTTTCATAAAGATAAATTGAACATAATTTCGTAGTAATATTAATATAAATAAATGAGATTAAAAATCATAATAAATAACATTCAATTCGGTCAATTATTATTAATATCAATAAATAACATTAATTCCAACATACTAAAAATACATTAAAAATGATTAAATCTTATTAAACATAAATTCGAAAAAAGTAATAATAAATAAATGATCTTAAAAATCGTAATATATAACATTAAATTTGGTCAATTATTATTAATGTCATTAAAACTCATAATAAATTACATTAAAAATGAATAAATCCTATTAATTGCAGGCAAGACCAATAATAATTCATAAAGATAGATTAAAAATAATTTTGTAGTAATATATATTCGTAAAAATAGTAATAGAAAATTTTAATTCGGCCAATAAGATATAAAAGGGATAAAAATTAAAAATCGTAATATTAGTTTAATAATAGTAATATATTCGTAATTTAATTCAGTCAATAATAAATAAATGATCTTAAAAATCGTAATATATAACATTATATTCAGTCAATTATTATTATTATTATTAATGTCATTAAAACTTATAATAAATAACATTAAAAATGAATAAATTCTATTAATTGCAGGCAAGACCAATAATAATTCATAAAGACATATTAAACAAAATTTCGTTGTAATATTATTATAAATAAATGAGATTAAAAAATCGTAATTAATAACATTCAATTTGGTCAATTATTATTAATGTCAATTAGTATTAGTAATATATTCGTAAAAAGAGTAATAAAAAATTTTAATTCGGTCAATAAATTATAATATAAATGACATTAAATTTAAAAATCGTAATATTAGTTTTACTATTAGTAATATATTCATAATTTAATTCGGTCAATAAGAAATAAATAAGATTAAAATTAAAAATCATAATATTAGTATTAGTATTAATAATATATTTCTTAAATTAATTCGGTTAATTCGGACAATAATAAATAAATGAGCTTAAAAATCGTAATATATAACATTAAATTCGGTCAATTTTTATTAATGTCATTAAAACTCATAATAAAATATCAATAAAAAATTAATAAATCCTATTATTTGCAGGCAAAACCAATTATAATTTGAACAAATAGTAATATAAATAATATTAAATATACTTTCATAAAAATAGATTGAACATAACTTCGTAGTAATATTAATATAAATAAATGAGATTAAAAATCGTAATAAATAACATTGAATTCGGTCAATTATTATTAATGTCAATAAATAACATTAATTGTAACATGCTAAAAATACATTAAAAATTATTAAATCTTATTAAACATAAATTTGAAAAAAGTAATAATAAATAATTGATGTAAAAAATCGTAATATATAACATTAAATTTGGTCAATTATTATTAATGTCATTAAAACTCATAATAAATAACATTAAAAATAAATAAATCCTATTAATTGCAGGCAAGACCAATAATAATTCATAACGATAGATTAAACATACTTTTGTAGTAATATTAATATAAATAAATACGATTAAAAAATCATAATAAATAACATTCAATTCAGCCAATTATTATTAATGTCAATTAGTATTAGTAATATATTCGTAAAAATAGTAATAGAAAATTTTAATTCGGTTAATAAGATATAAAAGGGATTAAAATTAAAAATCGTAATATTAGTTTTAGTATTAGTAATATATTCGTAATTTAATTCAGTCAATAATAAATAAATGATCTTAAAAATCGTAATATACAACATTAAATTCGGTCAATTATTATTAATGTCATTAAAACTCATAATAAATAACATTAAAAATGAATAAATTCTATTAGTTGCAGGCAAGACCAATAATAATTTATAAAGACATATTAAGCAAAATTTCGTAGTAATATTATTATAAATAAATGAGATTAAAAAATCATAATAAATGACATTCAATTTGGTCAATTATTGTTAATGTAAATTCTATTAGTAATATATTCGTAAAAAGAGTAATAGAAAATTTTAATTCGGTCTATAAGAAATAAATAAGATTAAAATTAAAAATCATAATATTAGTATTAGTATCAGTAATATATTCTTAAATTAATTCGGTTAATTCGGTCAATAATAAATAAATGAGCTTAAAAATCGTAATATATAACATTAAATTCGGTCAATTATTATTAATGTCATTAAAACTCATAATAAATATCATTAAAAATGAATAAATCCTACTAATTTCAGGCAAGATCAATAATAATTCGAACAAATAGTAATATAAATAATATTAAACATGATTTCATAAAGATAGATTAAACGTAATTTCGTAGCAATATTAATATAAATAAATTAGATTAAAAAATCGTAATAAATACATTCAATTTGGTCAATTATTATTAATGTCAATAAATAACATTAATTCTAACATATTAAAAATACATTAAAATGATTAAATCTTATTAAATATAAATTCAAAAAAAGTAATATAAATAAATGAGATTAAAATTTTTAATAAATAACATTAAATTCAGTCAATTATTATTAATGTCAATAAATAATATTAAACATCTTAATGAATAACATTAAAAATGAATAAATCTTATTAATTGCAATCAAGACTAATCATAATTCGTATGTGGCAACTGTAACGTCACTACATATGATGTTATTAGATAACAGAAATTTGTTCATGGCCTTCGGCACAGTGTGGAAAGATACGTATAAAAAAATTAAAAAAAAACATTTTATAAAATGAAATAGGCATTTTTACACAAAAAAAAATAACAATCATACCAACACGGTTGACGAAGGGTCATGCAAAACCTTGAAGAATTGAGAACCTTTGTGATAAGACATAATAACGTTGGTGTGTTCGAATGAGATCTTGATTTTTCAAATAAGTAAAACATAGAATGATTAATTCAGTTTAAAGGTAAATCTGATTCACTGTATATCTATCAATACCGATTTAAAAAGTTGGTATTTCTAAAGAATAATCACAAATGAATACATCAAATTGATAAATTTCTTGAAACGATTAAATGTTAATTATCCATGTTCATTCTAAATCATCTAGATCGTATTTTATATAAAAAAAAAAAAAAAACCGATTAAAATTTCATTCTAAATGTATCAGTGTTTAATCATTGATAATAATATTATTGAAGAATTTGATTAAATAGTCAAAGATTAAAAAAACCGATTAAATCTTCATATGGATCGTATTTTATAAGAAAACCGATTAAATAGTCAAACTATTTTTTGTAAACAAAAATTAAAAAACCGATTAAATCTTCATTGCAGAATTTGATTAAATAGTCAAAGATTAAAAAAACCGATTAAGTCAAACCATTTGATTAAACAAATGATAAGAGTAATTTATTTATAAGATTAACAATAAAGCATCGAGTTTGTTAACAAAAATATCAACTGAAAAATCGTATACATAGGTTTCATCAAGATGATTAACAGTAAAGCATCGAGTTTGTTAACAAAAATAAGTAAAACACAATAATATTAAGCAATGTTAGAAGAATAGGGATCGATGATTACCTTGAATCAGTTGTGAAGAATCAAGAAAGTATGAAAGATGAAGGGGGAGGATAGAAAGGTTTGTTATGGAGAAATGAAGAATGATTTGTGGAGAATGAAAAAAAAAATTCTGAAAATGGTTTATATGGACTTCAATTTGGAGCTCCATAATGTGGTTGGATCCATGAGGACCCTCTCTAAGGCCTCCATTCGACCCGAGTGTATTCAATTATTATATAGATAGATAGTAGGAAAAAAATGTTTAGCAATTCATGTGCGGTACCATTTGCAATTATGTAATAAGTAATATCCGTTCAAAACCAAACCTGAGAATAATGACTAACACATGACTAACCAACTGAATAATGAATTAACAAGACAATGACCAAGATTCTCTCAACAGAGTCTCAAGGGGGTATACCATAGTACTATTCATTGAAAAGCTAGGCCGCCCAGCGGTTAATGATTTTGACAAGTCATAGACACACCAATTAACATAAAGCAAACACACATGAGAATTGCATTAAGTATAAGAAATTGAAACTTGATTAATATATAGGTACATGAGTCACCCCAAAGTAGTAAAACCGTAAAAAGGGGAAAGATATACTCACCTTGATTGAGATGATATACTTGCAAGAAATCGACGAGAATCAATGAATTTTTGTTTCGAACCTATATTTTCATTATTAAAATTTAAGAACATTAATTCAGGTATAAGATTTGTTGGCTCGTTGATTGTCCGGCGGCAAAGACCTTTACAACTCTTAACCACTTGGCTTAATGGGTTAAACCAAATCGTAGTTGTATAAATTTTGTATACATTTAAAAGCAAATAAGTTGAAGAGTACGTACGATTTAATTGACACCAAAAAAATATTTAAAAGTAATATAATAATACATGCCTTCAAATACTAGCACATCCTAAATAGATGTAGGCATGAAAATTACTTTATATGTTATACTTAAGTCATCACTTCACATATGATCATATAATATATTGTTTTGGAGATGAAGTACTTTAGTGATCATGAAACTAATGCATATTCTTCTTGTTTATAAACATCAATTATGACATTTGTGATTTATATGAATTATATTTATTACTTATACTTAGTATATAAGTTTGATTATTTTTACTGCCAAATCGAATCATCGTTTTCGAAATAAGTGCATCTTTCACGTAAGAAAATCATATTTGTATTTGGTAATCTTAGTAAGACATTTGACTAGACACGTCTAAAGATGAATTACATTTGACTTCAAATATATGCGTTTTATGTGTGGGAGTCAAGAACCAACCACCATAGACGAAAATAATTAAGTTAGTTTATATTTATCTTAAAATAGTTAGAAACTTCCAATGTATAAGAAATAATAACCACATCGAACTAGCGTGTTTATATGCTAAAAAAATATAATGGATCCATATAGTTGTACGACTCATTTGGTTCAACCTTTATTTCCATATGAATAATAATAGTTTTTGGTATATATGTGCTTAAACAAAGTTTTACATTGCCGGACACATCAACGGTTATCAAAGTCTTATTCGAACAAAAATAAATAGATTAGAAACCGAGTAGCGGCTATTACCTTAATAGCTTAAAAGTATGAACCGTGATTTAGAAAGTCGTGGTGGTCACAACGGAGTAGCGCGTTAGTTGGTTCAAAACCGGTGTGGCGTCTGTATAGTTGCAACAACAGCCTGAGCGGGTACGCTTAGCATCTTGTAATTCACACCGGTTGGTGGTGGAGTTTTGGGTGTGATTGTGAGGTTCAAAAACGGTAATGGTTCTGTGAGGTGGTGATGGTTTCTGTTTGGTGTGGACACAAAATTTATAATATGGAAAATTTTATTGGTTACTAATAAAGACTTCTTTTCAATTCCCTTCCATTAATTACTATTTCCATTCATAAATATCAATAATGTTTCTACTATAATGGTGACTAATTAATTCTCTATGACTGTGCGATTAGGATGCGACCAAAAGGTCAAATGCAAATTGGTTTAAAAAACCTTTAACGGTTACACACCATTTATGATTTCTGTTTGTATTATTTTAAATAAAACAATTTAACGTCATTTTAAATAAACATTAATGTTAGTAAATGCTCATGATGTGCACCATTAATTTTCCTTTCTTACTTATAAAATTATATAAAAAAATAAGAAGTAACATGAGAATTATATATATATATATATATATATATATATATATATATATATATATCTGAACACAATATAAATGATTCGCTCCAAAGGTTGGTCTAGTTTAATCATATTTAATACTAATGTGTTATTATGATTAGTATCAAAAGATTTAAGAATCTAGGGTATACCAACACAACCCCAAACGTTACGTTAAATTTATGATTTATTTGATTTTTCCATTTTTGCGTTATTCTCACTTTAAGTCCTCAAAAGTTATAATATACTGGGAAAAAAATCACAAATGTTACAGTCTCCCCTACTTTAGAAAATTTCGTCTCGAAATTTCTTTCAAGTGGATGTTTCTATGAAACAAAGGCGTAGTAAAAATCAAGTAGGTTTTTTTTTAAATATCACATCATTCATGTTTTGATGAATTTTAAAGTAGTTGTCTAATATCCAAAGTAATAATGTCAAAATCTTTGTGTGACATCCGGTAAGTTTCTTTTCGTTCTGTTCTTTTCGTTTCTTTTTGGGCTTTGCGCAATTTTCGGGACGAAAATTCTTTCTACGTGGGGATGATGTGACACCCGGCATGTTCGGCTTAAACATATTAGTAACATCTAAGTCTACCTTAGCGAGAAACGTTTATAAACAAACTTAACTGGGTTAGTTGAGTCGGGTCAAGTTAGGATTGTCCAAGGTACAATGATCTGGAGGATCATTGGGAGTCGTTTTGGTAATACACTAGTACCGGGTTCCGTTGTTGGTGACACTACATGAACTAATTAAGTATACGTGTAGATTATGAGTCGTGTGGTGGATTATATACATAGATGTGTTTAAATGATGTGTAAATGATTATTTGTGCTTAAATGTGTTAAATATAGACTAAGGATGCATGCTTATGTGTTAAGATGTGTTAGAATGCGTTAAACACGACAAACTGGAAAACTAGTTAAAAAGGGGCCTTGGTTCGACCACTTCGAGTGGTCGAAGGAGAAATAAATTGTCTGGTTCGACCCTTGTAAATGGGCGAACCAGGGAAGTGGAATTTGAGAAATCCCCTTCGACCAATCAAGTCTCATTCGACCCTGTGAAAGGGGCGAAGGAGACTACATTCGACCAATGAGTTGGTGCGAAGGAAGATTAGTATAAATACCAACCTTTGTCATTTTTCATCATTTCACAAACCCTAACCGTCCCAAAACGCTCTCAAACGATCTTAAACACTAAGGAAGGAGTTTTTGCTCTTCTTTTTCATAATCTAACCCATCTACAACATCTAAACAAGAATCCAAGGTGTGTTCATAATCCTAAATCTTTTGAAAGCATTTTAATTCGTTTTCATCTAACCCTAATTGTCCGGATCTGTTCTAAGTGTGTTTTTATGATTAAAAACCTTTTAAACATCTTACTAAATCAAAACATGATCATTTAACATAGATTTTCATAATGAATAACATGTGTAAATTGTGTGTTATGTGGTGTTATGTGTTGTTCACTGATTTGTTGCTATATCTATGATAGAAACATGATATAGGATTGTTGTTAATGAGGGAATATTGTTGTCTAGGGTTAGGATTGGATATATTGATATTTGGGGGTTTTATTGGATTAATACTTGATGTATGAATATTTATGATCAATAGAATGAATAAGAAAGATCGGATAATCGACAAACTGAGTATTCTAAGCTAAACATGAATCGATTTCAAAAGTTTCCAAATTGGGTAAATAATCCATGCATGAAAGTGATGTTTCCATAATCTTTACCATTTTGGGAAAGGGCTGAAACGGACGTATTATCGGGGGAAATCGATGGGGTTTTGTAGGGATAAGTTATCCATGCTTGACTGCTGTGTTTGATGATGTTTCGGGTCGTTTTGAATGTGTTTGAAGCGTTTTTAGGAGAAATTATACAACAGGGGCGAACCTAGGGGTGAGCATTTCGTGGTTCGGACCCACAGAACCTTGAACCCGACCCACGAGAACCTTGGACCCGAACCTTTTTAAATATATGGGTCGGTTTCCGGTTCTAGATTTATATGAATTATCGGTTTCGGGTCGGGTCGGTTCCAAACCCACGGTTCTAATATAAGAACCACAAGAACCGTTTGTATTTTAATGAAAAAATAAAAAAATAATCTTTCTTAGTCTTTTCACTATTCGTTTTTACGTTTTATTTTAATCGATTTCATGAAATATTAATACAATATTAAAATATTATTTATAATAATAACAATGTATTTTTCTTGAAATATTTTTCGGTTTAATGGATATGCATAGATGTGATATATTATATAATATATCTAAATTTGAAGTAAATATTATATATATATATATATATCGCTCTGATTTGTGTGTATTTATTATGTATACATAACAGATTCACATAATGTTTCTAGTGATGAGAATGACAAAATTGTTACGAAAACATAAGTCGAGAAACAAAAAGTAACTTAAAAAAGAAACTCATGGGCTATTGTCAGACTGTCCGTCGTGGAAGCGCGAGCAGCACGACGCAAACGAGATTTCAGCGCCCGTGCTCACCCCAGGCACAACAGCCCCACGCGAACAGTCCTGGCGCGAGCACAAGCGATGGTGGTCACGTGGGTTAACGGGAAAAAGTGACCTTTGGTCGCGTCGTTGCTCACCCCAGCCACAACGGGGTCAAGTGACCGGATTACTTGATAGTCACGTCGGTGGCTCGTGCCCGTTCGCTTGCACGTCCACAATGGACAGCCTTAGAACCATATGGAGGAATTCTTTTACGAGCATGGTAAAAGAATAGGAATATGTAAATTCTCTAAAAGTGGCTATTACATTAAAAGGTTCTAGAGGGTCAGACCCTTTTACCCGACCCATCAGAACCTTTAGGACCCGGAACCACACAACCTTTTAAGGTTCGGTTCGTGGTTCTTAATTTCAACAATAAAAGGGTATACGGTTCTGGTGGGTTCGGGTCGGGTCGGGTCGGTTCCGGACCCTTTGCACAGCCCTAGGCGAACCTGGCCTCCTTCGACCAGTCGATGGTGCGAAGGAGGGATCCAGGGTCGAACCTGGGTTTTTATTGGGCGAATGTGATAAAACGGGCGAAGGAAGTATCAAACGGTCGAACGAGATGTAAAAATGGTGCGAAGGAGACAAAAAGGTGCGAATGAGACTTAAAACTGACTGGTTCGACCGTTCTGATGCAGAAATGAGATTTTTGATACAAACTAAGTGTTTTATGCTTGAACCTTGTGTGTAATCCATGTGTACTTGATTAGTTAGGGTAATGAGTCACCAACGGGATGTCGGGTCGGTCTAGTGTGTCGGTTAAACATTTAAACACGTTTTAAAACATACTTGGTTACGATCTGGACAATCAGGGACTAGATAACCTTATGGTTATTAGTCGGAACACTTATGTGAACATTTTGATAGATCTCCATTTTTGCGTTATTCTCACTTTAAGTCCTCAAAAGTTATAATATACTGGGAAAAAAATCACAAATGTTACAGTTCTCCATCTCGTCCCTTTCAAGGATATGTTGGCCGATTGTGTTGCCTCCTATAGTGGAAGGTTGTCACGCCTAACACATAGTGTAAGTATCCTTGTCTTGTAGTCCTTCTAATGCAAAGGATGGCATCATCCATGAGGTGTTAGTATTGTTTCATTTGGCCGATGTATATGAGTATGATTGTGGTAATTATGGTAAGTGATCAAAGGGGTATCAAGAGGTGTAAGGATGGTTTAGGCCTTATTTGATGTAACCTCTATAGTTGTCAAGTGATGGTGATTGACCAGGGGTGTTATCTTCAGCCGATTATTGTCAAGAGATAGGAGATTTGCAATTTGTCTTGAGGTGCCTCCATGTTGAGTCTAAATGAATGGTTTTGGCCGTGATACTAGGGGTGACATCAACGGAAAAGGATAGGTCTTAGAGATTATGATTAAGGGTAAGGAATGGTTCCGTTTGTTTAGTTGAAACAACTAAGGATTGTATACATATGTGTGTGAATTGTCGTGTGTATATACTTGTATGTTTGAAACGAGTGTTGCACTAGTTCGTATGGTTACATGATGTGTTTGATGTTAATATGTGAATTGCTTGTTAATATATATATTCACATATGTTAAGAGCAAGTTATCATGTGTTAGGGGGGATATCAAGTGTTAAAGTGTGATAACTTGGGTGTTTTCTCCGGGTGTTGTATGCATAAACGATTGTTCTTGATTGAGTTTTCTAAATAACTAATGCTTCACTAGACTGGGGGGGGGGGGGGGTATTGTGTGTGCAAAACGTCTAAATATGCACATGTAATGACATTAATATATGAAATGCGTACGGATGTTGGTAGAGGTTTTATTTTGTCGATATATGTTAACAAATATAAGAATTTAAGAATTTTTTGTTAAACCCCAAATTAAAATTTAGTTTCGTCGTTGGACATTGGTGAATTCCTTTCAAATAATAAGTTGTGGAGGTTCAGACCTCATTATTTGGTTCTTGGATTGATTTTAGATGGTGTAAAAATAGATACTATGGTTGGCCGTTTAAAAAAAGTTCACAATTGATCAGTATCCAAAACGTAAAGTAAGTAGATCCATTCCGTACAGTCATCGGTTGACAACTTGACATGTATGTATCATGTATGTATCATCGGATGAGATCACAATGGTAGGTCTGGAGATTTATGGTTGGCAATTGGCATTAATTGGCATCAAAGTCATGGCCATGACGACTAAAGGAGTTGAATTCTCTTAATATATACAAAATACATGACTTAATCAATACATAGAATTCATGAAATATTGGGGCAAGAGATCGACAACCATTGTTGTATTTATCCGCACAACCTACCTTTTAAATCCAAAGCAGTCATAGTTTGACATCTTGTCTCAGAAACCAAATAATGTCATGATTATTTTAACCGATTTATAACAATTATAGTATCTATTAATTGTACGACACTTGTCGTACTGCTAACCTACGTTGTATGCCACTTAAATCACCCAGAAAAAGGGCCACCAAATTACACTACGAGAAAAATGAGCAATTGCAACCAGAATGTGCGACTGTTAAAAATGGTTGCGAAATTAGCAATCATTTTTCGACCGATCTCTTATTAGTAGCAATATTTGCAATTGACAATAAAACGGTTGCAAAACAGTTACAAATGTTGCGACCGATTACTTAGGGTCACAAAACAGTTGTAAAATCTCAAAATATGGTCAACATTGTGGGATTTGCGACCGCTTTTCGACCACTTATTATGCGACCGTCTTGGCGGTCGCAGTAATAAGTAAAAATCGGGCTCACTTTTATAGGCTCCTTTACACTATTTACCCCATATAATAATATCTTTTACCCCATTTATATCACTATTATCGCACATCACCATTTAACGCTTTTTGTGTTTCTGTTAGGGCTCACATTTTAGGCACCATCACCATTTGATCTGTACATCACCCCATTTGATATGTACATCACTCCGTTTGCGATGATGATTTTTAGCTCTTTTTTGGATTATTGTCTTTGTTTAGGCTTCAACCAGCGTCGAGTATCACTAATTCAGGTTTTTTTTAATTATTCTTTGAGTTTAGGCTTCAACGAGAATCACTAATTCAGGTTTTTTTTATTATTATTCATTGAGCTTAGGCTTCAACCGGCGTGGAGTCTCACTGATTCATGTTTTTTTCGGATTATTCTCTCAGTTTAGGCTTCAATCGGCGTCAAGAAAAATTGTATGCCTGCACAAAAAGTGTCCAAGTTTTCGCCTAGAAAAGAAAGTATCAACTTGCTTCTTTGTTTCATTTTGCATGTAATATGGTTATTGTGGTAACCTTTTAAATATTGCATGAAGATCCTGTTTTATGCGACGCAATGCGCCGACACTCACCTTAATGTTATCTCTACTGTCCACCACACCCGTAATAAAACAGAAGCTCCCGCAGCGAAGCGCGGGTAACTAAAACACTAGTTTGAATTATATATAGAATTATATATTACAATCACGTATATTACATGGATTGAAGATCAAAAGATGTTGATGTTCCGGTTTCCCGGGATGAAGGTCAAAAGGTGTTGGCTTTGAAAGGTGTGGGGGGTGAAAGCTCCAAAGCCATTGTGAATGTTGCAGGGGGTCCTTCTGTATAGCAGGAACATGGTAGTGAGCCTGATCAAGATGTTTTTTGTGCCGAAGTGGAGTATAAAGAACATTGATACCCTAAAGAAGGCAGTTGTTTGTCAGGATTTGATTGATCATTGTGTTCCCGAGGCAGAGAGGAAAGTTCATGAAGAATGGGTGGATCGTGATGTTATGAGGAAGATGTACTATCATTTTGGCCAGCTTCTTACTTGGTTTCCTGATGGTATGGCTAGGTGGGGTGAGTTGGTGAGTCAACGTGGGCAAGTCGAGGCTTTTTTCGAAGAGCATGAGGCTGAGTTGGTGAAGGCTAAAAAAGAGTTGACATGTTTTGCTGCTCGAGAGAAGGATCTCATCCAAGAGTTAGCTGTTTCCCGCACTCGGATTGGGTTGGAGAAGGAAAAATTTGACACCATGTTGAAAAGGTTTGAATGAGGAGAAGGCAAAGGTTGCTGAGGAAAGGGAGAACTTGGATAAGGTCCGGGAGGCTGTCAGGGAGGAACAAGTTGCCATAGAGAAGGTAGGAATTGAGCTAAGGGCCCAGGTTGATCGTCTGGCTGAGGGGAGAGACTGGCTGATCTCTAAAGGCGTTGCCCGTATTGTTAGTAACCTCCTGCACTCCCAGGAGTTTAACACTCCTCTTGCTGAGATTTATTCCAAGGCCATAGCTTTTGGCCGGCATGGGGGAATTCAGGTTGATTTTAAGGCAGCCGAGGCAGGTCAAAAACTCGAGGAGCTTCCCTCCTTCAAGCCTTCTTCCGGTGCTGCATTTATTGATGCAGTGAAAGCCATGGAGCGGTATACTTACCCACATATCTTTGCTATTGGCAAATCTTCTGAACAACCGCTTTCTTTCCTACAAGACTTGGAACCTGAAGGGTTGAAGAAGGAGGTAGCCGACGAGGTTTTCAGCTCTTATGTTCTGAAGAGGCCGCTGAAGATCATGCTTGAAGGAAGAGATTTTGGGGAGGGGAGCTCCAAGCATGCTAAACCTGTGGAAGCCCTTTCTGAAGTCCCTATAACAGAGCACGTACTTGACAATCCCTCCCCTCTTCAAAATTTGGAGGTTGAGACCACCCCTCCCTCTGCTGAGGATGATCCTTTCTTTGGTCTGGATACTGAATGTCACACCCCGTCAAGGCGGAAACGCGAGGCGCGACTTCAAAAGATTTCCAAGCACAAAAGGTCACACGAGCATTAATTAGCACAAAGCGGGAACTTTCATTAAACAACCAAATCCGTTCAACATTAGTTAATTGTTTAATACTAAAACCATTGTATGTAAATGTCTAAAATTATTATGACAACACAACGGTCCAAAAGAAGGTATCCCACAAATGCTCGCACGCGACCCCTGCAAGTTCCATTGTCCATGCTAATTTCCTGAAAAACATGCATGTAAAATATATGGGTCAACATAAAGTTGGTGAGTTCACGGGTTTTCTATGTGATGGACATGTAATCCAAAACCGACTAAATCATTGCCTAGCTAGCGCAATAATCAATATGTGATCTGACATGAGCCCATAACCAAACCTTGACATGTTGTGCCTCGCCCATTGTACACTAAAGACAATGAATAATGTGAAATACAAGCACTCTTTTGATATTTGTCATCCGGTCAGAGCGACTGACCAAAAGTGGGGGTGTCAACCCAATAGATCTATCCCGGTGTTTCATGGCTAAGTCCATAGCTAATGGTTACAGTGTGATGTATGACACGAGGGCTTAATGGAACCTGAACCGTGATGTCTCATGTTCACATAATAGTCATGTATTGTAACTAGGGCTGCAAACGAACCAAACGAACACGAACAAGGCTTTGTTCGTGTTCGTTGTTAAGGAAATTATGTGTTCACGAACGGTTCATGAACGCTTGCCGAACGAGTTTTTTTGTCCGTGTTCGTTTGTTAAGAAAACACTTGTGTTCGTGTTCGTTTGTGTCCATTTGTTAATTTTGTTCATGAACGCACACGAACACAAACGAACATTAATAAACATAAACAAGTGTTCATGAACGGAAATAAACACAAATGGGCATATATTAACTTTCAAATAAGATCGAATTCACATACAATAAGGCATTAGCAAGATCCACCCAAAATATAACTTAATTATCCAAACATACTTACAGGGTGTTTGGGATTGCCTTTGAAAACAACTTATTGACTTCTCCAAGAAGCCAATAAGTCAATAAGTTGTTTGTGTAATCCAAAAGCACTTTTGGTTTTGACTTTTCAATTGTGACACCCGGCAACTTTCGGTAACTAACTTTTGAAAACTTAGTAAGTCTACCTTAGCGAGTCGCGCATACGTTACACATGGTCGAGTCGAGTCGCACATCATTAGGGTTTTAACATACGCAAGTCTCGGGTCCCGGGAATTGGTGATCGGGCGGGAACGTGTCATTTACCATGTATTATATGTTTACAATCATTATGTGACTTGTCGGTATGTGAATATGTGCTAACATGTGTTAAAACGGGGTTTAACGCGCAAAACACACCAACTGTGGGGCTATAGGCGATTAGGCTTAATGGGATAGCCTAATCGCATGTTAAAGGGGCGAGTAGCAGGATGCTTATGGGCGAGTAGGGCTAATCGCCTATACATTCATGCGAGTAGGCACCCTACTCGCGTATAAAACCTGCACACTCGCATGATACATGCTGGACGACCAAAAACGCCTATAAATACCACCCTTGACCTCCAAAACATCATTTGTGCAACCCTAGCCGTCCCATAACATAACCCAACACCCACACACCCTCTGGAACTCGTTTTTGCATCAAAACCACCATTTTCAAGCTTATTCCATCATCACCTCTTCATTTCAAGGTGTGTTCTTCAAACCCAAACCTTTAAATGATTATGTTTTACTCCCTAAACGTCCAGACCTGACTTATAAATGTTTTTATCTTTGAAAATCCATTTAAAACCGTTTTTAAACAAACCCACACCTTTACATGTGTTATATGTGTTATATATGTTTAAAGGTAGGATTTTTAGGATTGAATCATGGTTGTTCTTATGTTATTTTGATGTTTATTGCTGAGATAAGTTAGTATGATGATGTTCTAGGAGTTTGGATGGTTTTGGTGGTGTATTGTGGATATTTGATATTTTGACCCATTTGAAGGATTTTAGACGATTAAGGATGTTATGAGGTGGGTTGTTGATTGAATGATGTTAGGGTTTGCTCTAGGATGATGCTAGAACAGTAGGATGCTATCGGACAACGTGATTATGTGGTTAAATCTGAATAATTGCTATTTAGGGTAAGTTCTTGCATGTTGATGTGATGTTTACATGCTAAGTTGCCATTTTGGGAAAACGCTCGCATTCGGGACTGTTAGAATGATGAAAACTTAGGGGTTTTGCTTGAAATATGTTTGTTAATGTGTTAGGATGATTATTGGATGTTTTTACATGTTTCGGATCTGATTTGGAGCGTTAAACGCGCGAAATTTCATTGTCCAGCTGCAACAGGCGAGTAGCACCCTAATCGCATGATGCTAAGGGCGATTAGGGGTGTACTCGCCAGTAGGTGAGGCCTACTCGTGTATATAACAGGCGATTAGACCCTGTAATCGCCTGTTGACCAGCCCTACTCACCTGTTGACTTTTCCTAATTGCTAGTTTGATTCCTAATCGCGTGTAATGCTGCTGTATGTGTATTTTAACATCCCGGAACATGATTTGACGCCTAGGAACATGATAGGAACCCCGGGATTCACCCAATGACTTAGTAACACGTATTCGGACCTGTTTATGCGTTAAACGGATATTATGCTAGACTAGGTGAACTGTTGCGCGTATTAAGTGTTTAATTGCATATGTGGCATGTTGTCTTGTATTTATCTAACACGTGGATTGTCGGGTCACCAATGGGATGTCGAGTCTTGTCTTACGTTGTCTGGTTGTCGGTTAAACATGCTTTTTGAACACATAATGTGAGAATCCAGTTAAAAACCGAATTCATGGATCGATTAAGCGAAAACAACTCGGTTTCAGACGGGAGATTCGAGACGAGACAGAAATACACGATAACAACGTCATCACAGATTCGTATTACTACAGAAACGGTTACAGACACTGTCATCAGTAGGATAAACATCTATCTCGAGGCCGGGGGAGGTCGGGCATGACCTCCCCCTTGAGAGCATTCAAAGTACAAACTCAAATCACCAAATGAACAATAACACATGAGATTGCTATTTATAGTCCAATACACCAGTTCCACGTTCGCCCCTTTATGATGGTCGAATGTGGAGTATTTCCACATTCGCCCATTTGTGATGGTCGAATGTGGAAAACTTCCACATTCGCCCAGTGTATATTGGTCGAACTTGGCTCAGTGTATTGTCCTATAATTACAAATGCGTCAGATCCATAAAATGCCCTTATGGATCACCACAATCTCATGTAACACTATACTAAGACTCAACCCTAGTCTTATTCGACAGTGACGTCCACAGAAAGTGCATCTACAATCTCCCCCTTGGACGTTGCTGGCGAATCCACAAATCTCTTGCACATCAACACATTCTCCTCTTTGAAAATTCCTAGCATCTTCAGTCAATAATTGTTGAAGTATCAGACACATTGTTACATCAACAATCTCCCCCTAGACTGATGCTTCACCAAGTTTCTCTGAGATCCCGTATGATAAATCAATCATGTTCTTGAGTAACTTCATCTGTTCGACAGAATACAAGCCGTAGACGAGTGGAACAAGCAATCAGAAGCTTTCATCAGGAACTACCAGTACTAATTGAAGGACTTGAAATGCTTCAGAAACTGAAGTTTTCGGCAGGGCCAACAATATCTACCAATAGCTCTTGAAACCTTCAGGACTGTGATCTTGTAACTTTCGTTGAACCTACGTGCCACATGACTCCTACTAGGATACCTCATTACTTTCAGAACATTGAAATCTCAAACTTGATTTCCTTCTTCATAACAGTTCTTCAGAACAAGTTCCTTCAAACATACAGGAACTGGGTTGACTGTTCTCTTCATGCGGAATAAAATCTGTTCTGTTTTTGGCCCATAATAGTCATTTGAATCTGATTATCATACTGTTGATTCTCATGACTACCCCACATTAAAACTGTTTCATCATCATCAATTCTTCAACAAATTTGGGTAAACCTCATCACCATTCTCCCAAAAATCTTCAAAAATTACCGAAATTTTTAGGCCTTAAATTCTACATTCGCCCCTGGGAACTCCACTTTCGCCCAAAATAGAGACTCGAATGTAGAATATGAATAATACTTTTCACTTTCGCCCATTTACACTCACGTTCGTCCACTTTCTATCCACCTTCGCCCGCCCGATGAACCGAAGGTGAAATAGACACCCGAAAGTGAAAATCCACATAACAAAATTCCAGGTTCGCCCAAAACATGCTACATTCGCCCAGTAAAATTCCACATTCGCCCAGTGGAATTCCACGTTCGCCCGCCCGACTTTATAAAAGGGGCGAATGTGCAGACTGATCGTGTTCTTGTTCAATATTTTCTTCAAATCACTCCAAAATCACTCTAATTCTTTGCATTTGATGATGAAACTTGTACAGAAAGGTGCGGAAATGAAAACCTAACCCTCGAATTCACAAAAACATGGTGAAATCACACGATTTTGGGATCAATTAAGAATCTAGGGTTTCTAAGGTTTCAACCTTTCAATCAAAATCTGAATTTTACGTCTGAAAACATGAAAAACGAGCTATGATTCATTCAAACGACTGTTAGATCGTTCAAATCGGTACCACGGCTCTGATACCAATTGAGAATCCAGTTACGGACCGAACTCATGGATCGAATACGCATAAACAACTCGGTTTCAGACGGGAGATTCGAGACGAGACAGAAATACACGATAACAACGTCATCACAGATTCGTATTACTACAGAAACGGTTACAGACACTGTCATCAGTAGGATAAACATCTATCTCGAGGCCGGGGGAGGTCGGGCATGACCTCCCCCTTGAGAGCATTCAAAGTACAAACTCAAATCACCAAATGAACAATAACACATGAGATTGCTATTTATAGTCCAATACACCAGTTCCACGTTCGCCCCTTTATGATGGTCGAATGTGGAGTATTTCCACATTCGCCCATTTGTGATGGTCGAATGTGGAAAACTTCCACATTCGCCCAGTGTATATTGGTCGAACTTGGCTCAGTGTATTGTCCTATAATTACAAATGCGTCAGATCCATAAAATGCCCTTATGGATCACCACAATCTCATGTAACACTATACTAAGACTCAACCCTAGTCTTATTCGACAGTGACGTCCACAGAAAGTGCATCTACATAATGGTCATGGACTGGACTTAGGGACTAATGAACCCGATGGGTTATTAGTCTAACTTAACACATATCTTATGATAGGTCGCCAATAGTTGGGGCTATCATATCTCGTAAACGGTTTACTCATATCACGCATACGGATTACACAACTTAAGGTGAGTTCACGGCCCCACATTTTACAGTTTTTACTTTCGGGGTGAGAAACATGCTTACAAACTCTTTTATGACTTATGACTTGTTAAACTCTTATGACTTATGACTTGTTATCACGTTATACTATGGCTTACTTATCTTACTATACGGTTCATCGAAAATCCCTTGAAACCACTAACATGGGTATATGGCGGGGAAATATGGATAGCGCTATTGGGAACTGACAAACCCCACTCGACGGTGGGACCGGCGGGTGCATATTGTCTCTAACAAAACAAGGTCTACCGGCGATGACGGTAGCCCATAGGAACTAAGGGTAACACACGGCTTAGTCAGTAATGGTTTCACCCGTATGAGTATCTCATTCTGCGCCTGGTTTGGCGTTCTCACAAGCATAGTAGTAATTGTGATGGTAACACATTTGAAGGATCACTGTAAACGTTTAATTAAAACCTGTGAACTCACCAGCATTATATGTTGACTCTTTTAGCATGTTTTCTCAGGTCGCTAAGGTAGCAGCATATGGATAGGCGCACGTGGTCGCACTGGAGTCGTCTCGTGTCTAGGGTTTCATCTGCACGTTTGGGATTATGAGCTTTTGAACTTATGTTTATTTATGCATGACTTTTGTAAACTTTAAAATGCTTCCGCACTGTTGAATGTCTGTTTTAAACTTATGAATGGTTTTATTTACGTATGTTTTTACATTTAGATGTCGTTTATTGTGACCGTTGACTTGGATCCTGGTATGTCACACGCCTCGCGGTAGAACTCCGCAGGTGGAAATTTGAGGGTGTGACAGATTGGTATCAGAGCCAATGG
Source organism: Ambrosia trifida (assembly GCA_028751855.1). NCBI lineage: Eukaryota > Viridiplantae > Streptophyta > Magnoliopsida > Asterales > Asteraceae > Ambrosia > Ambrosia trifida. The sequence continues at coordinate 43,306,065 of CM054132.1, read as the reverse complement.
TTATAGTGAACTAGGACTGCATGTAGAGTCTAGACTATAGCCGAGTCACACACACTAGACGGTCACATACATTTGAGTCGTGTCTTTTGGGCAACCATACTAACCTTGTCGGGGTGTCGGTCTCCTTATCACACAGTGTCACATTACTTATCTCATCCTTGGCTATTTTTAGCTTCATTTTATTTTCATCTCTGGGTTACAGCCGAGGGGACTTACTTATCGATCTTTTGAGTTAGTTATATCATTCTGGGATGTGGTTATCGGGTGACTTGAAGTTCTAGCTCGGAGCACGCCTTGGGGACCATGTAGAGCGATTTGTTATTTCGGGTGCACACGAAATCATAAATCGAAATGCATGAAAATCTTGGTGGACTTTGTGTTCGGACTAATGGTCATGCTGTAGCCGTATTCTGAGTTCGTTGGTCACTTGTATCTTGGTTTGTTTTTGGTACTGAGTGTCTCGTCTCATGTTTTGGCAGAACATGTCTGGTCGCGCTGGTGGACGTACAGGTGGACGCCGTGGTGGCGGAGGTGGACGCCGTGGTGGGGGTAGAGGTGGTGGTAACATTACTATGACGTATGATGAGCTCAATGAGATGATGCAGCAACAGTTGGGCGTTGCACTAGCTGCTTTTCAGGCAGCCCAGCAAACTTTCATGGGTGCTGCTACTCCTCCAGTTCAGGCAGGTGTTGCCTATAAGCGGTTCAAGGATTGTCAGCCTCTCAGCTTCCAGGGTACGGAGGGAGCTGTGGAGTTACTCAGGTGGTTGGAGAAGACGGAGTCGGTATTTGCTTTATGTGAGACTCCAGCGGTGGATTGGGTGAAGTTTGCTTCGGGGACTTTTGTAGGAGCCGCCTTGACGTGGTGGAACTGCGTCACACAGACACTTGGTCTTGGGGAGGCCAACACCATGCCTTGGGCGGATTTCGTGCGTAGGTTGAAGGAGGAGTATTGCCCGCGTGAGGAGATTAAGAGGTTGGAACAGGAATATGGGAATCTTAAGATGGTTGGTTCGGAGGTTGAGGAGTACACGATCAGGCACAACGAGCTAGCAGTGATGTGTCCAGGTTTGTCTACACCGGAATATAGGAGGATAGAGCAGTATCTGGCGGGTTTGGTGCCAGAGATTGCGGGACTGGTGTCTGCTAGGGATCCTACTACTATGTCAGAGGCTGTGCGGTCAGCTACTAAGATGACCAATTTGAAGATTGCTGAGGGTGTCTTGCCTCCTAGGGGCTCATCTGTGAAGGCGCCGGCTGAGAACAAGAGGAAGTGGGAGAGCGTGGATAAGGGTTCATCGGGGACTCAGCGACAACCGGCAGCGAAGAAGACTGAGGCTTCTGGGTCAGCCTCGGACCAGAAACAGGGGGGCTATGCTGGGAAAAGCCCTAAGTGTGGACGTTGTGGGTTTCATCATTTTGGTACTTGTGAGAGCTTTCGCTGTGAGCGTTGTCAGAAGACGGGGCATCTTGCCAAGAATTGTAGGGTCAACCTCTCCGGGACGACTCAGACTGCTGCTGTTACTACCCCTGCTCCACAGGGGAACCAGGGTTGCTTCCATTGTGGGGAAGCGGGGCACTTCAAGCGAAGCTGTCCCAAGTTGACTCAAGGGGGCACAGAGACTGCGGGGAAGGACGGGGACAAGGACGGCGGTGGCCGGTGGACTCGTGCTCATGCTTATGTGATTGGTGCTAGGGAGAACCAGGCGGACCTAGACACTGTTACCCGTACGTATTCTCTCTTATCTCTTGTTACGCTTTGGTCATACTTTTATCCGCATTGTTGTGCGTTCGTGTTTCGGGTGTTTTCCTTGTGGTTTGGTCGCTGTTTCTCATTCTTTGGGTTGATGAGGGTCCTTTGGGGATGCTACTTGGACGGTACCAGTGGATTAGTTATACCGATCATAGTAGGCTCCAGTAGGCTTTCATCGGGGGTCTCTTGTCTCATACTCATATTTGGGAAAGTGGTTTCCCGGTTGTTACTGTCACGTTTGATTCATGACCTTCACTTGTTGTATTTTGGGGATACGTTACTTGGGCGCAGAGGTCGACACTCATTACTGTTGAAACCGAAAGAATCTCGGGACGAGATTCCTTTCAACAGGGGGATGATGTGACGACCCGGAAAATTTTTTCTTCTTATTTGTTTTCTCTCCTCGACTTCGGGAAATTTTCGGGACGAAAATTCTTTCAACAGGGGAATGATGTGACACCCGGCAACTTTCGGTAACTAACTTTTGAAAACTTAGTAAGTCTACCTTAGCGAGTCGCGCATACGTTACACATGGTCGAGTCGAGTCGCACATCATTAGGGTTTTAACATACGCAAGTCTCTGGTCCCGGGAATTGGTGATCGGGCGGGAACGTGTCATTTACCATGTATTATATGTTTACAATCATTATGTGACTTGTCGGTATGTGAATATGTGCTAACATGTGTTAAAACGGGGTTTAACGCGCAAAACACACCAACTGTGGGGCTATAGGCGATTAGGCTTAATGGGATAGCCTAATCGCATGTTAAAGGGGCGAGTAGCAGGATGCTTATGGGCGAGTAGGGCTAATCGCCTATACATTCATGCGAGTAGGCACCCTACTCGCGTATAAAACCTGCACACTCGCATGATACATGCTGGACGACCAAAAACGCCTATAAATACCACCCTTGACCTCCAAAACATCATTTGTGCAACCCTAGCCGTCCCATAACATAACCCAACACCCACACACCCTCTGGAACTCGTTTTTGCATCAAAACCACCATTTTCAAGCTTATTCCATCATCACCTCTTCATTTCAAGGTGTGTTCTTCAAACCCAAACCTTTAAATGATTATGTTTTACTCCCTAAACGTCCAGACCTGACTTATAAATGTTTTTATCTTTGAAAATCCATTTAAAACCGTTTTTAAACAAACCCACACCTTTACATGTGTTATATGTGTTATATATGTTTAAAGGTAGGATTTTTAGGATTGAATCATGGTTGTTCTTATGTTATTTTGATGTTTATTGCTGAGATAAGTTAGTATGATGATGTTCTAGGAGTTTGGATGGTTTTGGTGGTGTATTGTGGATATTTGATATTTTGACCCATTTGAAGGATTTTAGACGATTAAGGATGTTATGAGGTGGGTTGTTGATTGAATGATGTTAGGGTTTGCTCTAGGATGATGCTAGAACAGTAGGATGCTATCGGACAACGTGATTATGTGGTTAAATCTGAATAATTGCTATTTAGGGTAAGTTCTTGCATGTTGATGTGATGTTTACATGCTAAGTTGCCATTTTGGGAAAACGCTCGCATTCGGGACTGTTAGAATGATGAAAACTTAGGGGTTTTGCTTGAAATATGTTTGTTAATGTGTTAGGATGATTATTGGATGTTTTTACATGTTTCGGATCTGATTTGGAGCGTTAAACGCGCGAAATTTCATTGTCCAGCTGCAACAGGCGAGTAGCACCCTAATCGCATGATGCTAAGGGCGATTAGGGGTGTACTCGCCAGTAGGTGAGGCCTACTCGTGTATATAACAGGCGATTAGACCCTGTAATCGCCTGTTGACCAGCCCTACTCACCTGTTGACTTTTCCTAATTGCTAGTTTGATTCCTAATCGCGTGTAATGCTGCTGTATGTGTATTTTAACATCCCGGAACATGATTTGACGCCTAGGAACATGATAGGAACCCCGGGATTCACCCAATGACTTAGTAACACGTATTCGGACCTGTTTATGCGTTAAACGGATATTATGCTAGACTAGGTGAACTGTTGCGCGTATTAAGTGTTTAATTGCATATGTGGCATGTTGTCTTGTATTTATCTAACACGTGGATTGTCGGGTCACCAATGGGATGTCGAGTCTTGTCTTACGTTGTCTGGTTGTCGGTTAAACATGCTTTTTGAACACATAATGGTCATGGACTGGACTTAGGGACTAATGAACCCGATGGGTTATTAGTCTAACTTAACACATATCTTATGATAGGTCGCCAATAGTTGGGGCTATCATATCTCGTAAACGGTTTACTCATATCACGCATACGGATTACACAACTTAAGGTGAGTTCACGGCCCCACATTTTACAGTTTTTACTTTCGGGGTGAGAAACATGCTTACAAACTCTTTTATGACTTATGACTTGTTAAACTCTTATGACTTATGACTTGTTATCACGTTATACTATGGCTTACTTATCTTACTATACGGTTCATCGAAAATCCCTTGAAACCACTAACATGGGTATATGGCGGGGAAATATGGATAGCGCTATTGGGAACTGACAAACCCCACTCGACGGTGGGACCGGCGGGTGCATATTGTCTCTAACAAAACAAGGTCTACCGGCGATGACGGTAGCCCATAGGAACTAAGGGTAACACACGGCTTAGTCAGTAATGGTTTCACCCGTATGAGTATCTCATTCTGCGCCTGGTTTGGCGTTCTCACAAGCATAGTAGTAATTGTGATGGTAACACATTTGAAGGATCACTGTAAACGTTTAATTAAAACCTGTGAACTCACCAGCATTATATGTTGACTCTTTTAGCATGTTTTCTCAGGTCGCTAAGGTAGCAGCATATGGATAGGCGCACGTGGTCGCACTGGAGTCGTCTCGTGTCTAGGGTTTCATCTGCACGTTTGGGATTATGAGCTTTTGAACTTATGTTTATTTATGCATGACTTTTGTAAACTTTAAAATGCTTCCGCACTGTTGAATGTCTGTTTTAAACTTATGAATGGTTTTATTTACGTATGTTTTTACATTTAGATGTCGTTTATTGTGACCGTTGACTTGGATCCTGGTATGTCACACGCCTCGCGGTAGAACTCCGCAGGTGGAAATTTGAGGGTGTGACATCAATAAGGGTGGAAAAGCTGTTTTTTTTTAAGTCAGAAATCATAGCTTTTGGCTTTTGGAAAAAAAAAAATACAAATCTACCACCCATATAACCAATCTTCACAATAAGTTAAGCGAAACATTTAAAAGAAACAATTTATTGACTTTTTGACGTTTCTCATCACAAAAGCTAATCCAAACATTTTTTTAAAACTCCTTTTCAAAAAATCATAAGCCAGTAAGCACTTCTAACCAAAAGCATTTTGCATTTCCAAGTAAACATAATAAAATAGCGTCTCAAAAAACTAAGTTCGCATTGGAGATTAATGGAGGAGGGTGTCGAAGGTGCATGGTGGAAGGCGTCGACGCTGGAAGGTGGAAAGTTGAAACATATAATGAGTGTGGTTACTAAAAGTAGGTTTATTGATCTCATATAGTCATATATTTACCTCACATATATTATTTATTTATGTGGGTAAAATAAATAAAAATAAAGGAAATTAAAAAATTATAAAAATTAAAAATCCTATTAAACTATCGAACACAAACGAACATAAACGAACACGTTACCGAACGTTCACGAACATAAACGAACGAACGTGACCTCTGTTCATGTTCGTTCGTTTAACTAAACGAACAAAATTTTTTGTTCGTGTTCGTTTCTTTACTAAACGAACGAACACAAACGAACTTCCCGCTGAACGGTTCATGAACTGTTCGTTGAAAGTTCAGTTCGTTTGCAGCCCTAATTGTAACTGAAAACTGTAAGCATGTTTTTCCCCCGGAAAAATGTAAAAACTGTAAAAAGGAGCCGTGAATACTCACTTGATGTCTGGATGCTAAACTGAACTGGATCTGGCACTGTGTGTCTGGTCTAGGAATCCTAAATGTAATTCAAAAGCAACTTAGGTCCATGTTTGGCTCTAACTATCATGCAATTGTTCACCCGACTGTATCTCCTATGGACTAGAGGCTTTCTGTACCACTATCCATGTGTGTCACACACTGTATGTGTTAGGAATGTTCGTTTTGTTGGTTAGGTGACTGTGATTTGTCTATTTTTGAGTAAAACATGTACTTATTCTTACTAAGTGTTACCAAGTGTCATGTATGTCACATTTATGCAAGCCTAGGGTGACATATGGACATATTTCGGGATAATCTTGTTTGAAAACAACTTGTTTAGATGTTTTGCCTTGGTGTATACTCGCATGTCTTAGGTTTTCAAGAAAACTCTTGTGTTAAGCTTGTTAACACATGTTTTTATAGTATATAACACATGTTTATAATTCTAACCATGTTATATGATGCAAAAAAAAGGCGAAATAGACTACTTTTGGACCGGGTCTTGGCCTCATACACGCACGGATACACTCATGTGTATGTGTGTGCATTGTTTATGTCCATACGTGTGTATCTCGAGTTGTATCCTCCATTATACGTATATATGTATTCATGGCTAATTATTGAGCTTTTTAATCACAAGTTTAAGTTGTTAAGTTAGTTAATTTTAAGACTTGTGGTTCTATAGTGTGTGCGAGTGTGTATGGTTTTCGGGTGAGCATCACATGTAGCCGAACAATGTGTAAACAAGACTAAGGGTTCAGGTGTTATACCTCACGTGTATAGCCGAGAGAAATAAGAAAATAATAAGCTAGCTCCTCACAAGAAAACTCCTAGATGCTAGACGTGTACTTGGATCCCTTGCTTGATGATGATGACCGATCGAACACGAACCGTTGGGGGTGTTTGGGTCTCGGCCGAAGGGTAACAAGGAAGGAAGGAGGGGTTTCAAGTGTTAGTGAGTTCTTGAGAGGTTGTGGTGTGATCCAAATGTGTTCTAGTGCCTCTATTTATAGGCGAGTTTGGGGAAGGAGGCAATGGTTTCATTGGTTCACAAACTAGGTAAGTCAAATGCATGCTTTCATGGAGTGTATTCAACTAGTGGCCTTGTAGGTGAAAGAGGTTGACTTAGAAGCTTTGTTGTGTAGTGTAGGGGGTGTGGGGTTTCAGCCGCTAATGGTCATGGGGAAGGGGTACCATGTTTGTGGTAAGGTTGACAAGGTGATTCTAGCTCATGGGTTTTATGTTTTGCCTAATTAGTGTAAGGGTTTAACTAATGTTTTTGGTTGTTGTGTGCACACTTCTTGGGACCCTTGGAAGCCGAAATTTATGGGGAAAAGGAAGAGTTTTGTGGCAAGTCAATGTGTCTTGGAGAACCATGTTTCTTGTGTTGTTGCCATGTTAGTGTAAAGCAAAGGAATGTGGTGTGTTTAGGATAAGAATGATTAATGTGTAGGGAGTGTATTTGTGCCGTGTATGTATATGTATATATATGCGTGTAGTGTGTGTGTGTATAGGCTGTATGTATGCATGTATGTATGGATATGGAGAGTTGTTCATTCCCTATGTATTCCCATGTGTGTAAATTGACTTCCACATGTTGTTTTAGATGGTTTTAGAAAGTCAACTTGTGTAAGAATAAGTTATTGTGTGTCCCTCATTCTACTTTAGGATTTCCATGGGAAATTGTAATGTAAGGCATGGAAACTTTGATGTTTTGTATGTGTGTTGTGACAACCGTCACCTTTATATTTTATCAACTTGTCAAAACTAGCCCTTATACTCTTCATTTTTTTTCTTACCTTTTTAATATGTATTCTAGTCGTAACCAAATAATGATGCGTCATTTATAGAGATTGTTCATTTTAAATTTTGATTAAATCTTAAGCGTTTAAAGTTCATACAAAGATTTGAAAAGTTTAAAAAAAAATCACAAACATCAGAGCATGTGTTCTGACTATTCTCGATGACCAATATATATATATATATATATATATATATATATAATAAACAAGTGTTTATAAATAAAATAAATTGAACCACATAAAAGACAAAATTGAGAGCATATCTTCATCTCCTTCGTGAAGACCCTTCATATTTGATGGAAATGAAACGGCAACCCGTTTCGTGTAACCGGCCACTTTGAAACCCATTTATTTATTGCTTCAATTCGTTTTAAACTTTCTGTTTGAGTTTTCTCCATCATAATTGACCGAGTGCAACCGTTTCCATGATTAAAATCATAGCATAAACACGTTTTAATCGAGCCATAATAGATCCTTTATTGTTGAAACCGTCGCTTCTTTAAACAATTCAAACGAACGTTTTTTTCCCCTGAATAACGACCATTTCAAATCATTCCCAAGCCTTTAAAAAATCTAAACCCACATAAGATTTTATCAATAACATCCAGAAATTCTCCGATCATTGGAACCATGGAAACACCATAAAACAACCCATACTTTCTCTGTTAGCCTACACACACTTTCGGTACCTTTCGCTACGCATTCTGCTAACTTTCCAACAGATGCCACCACTATCTCTATAACCATTGCAACCCCTCTTGGTTTTGTAGCGAGCCTCTGTTAACTCCACAAAGAACTGCATGAAGTTCATTTGACACCGACTTAGTGACCCGTCCGACGTCCGTGAACCACCAACGCAGGTACCGTAAATAACCACATCCACTAGTTTGTAATTATTATACATATAGACACATACAGTATTTAGTACAAGTGTGTAATTATATTTGAAAGTCTATAAAGGATTCCAACACTGTAGCGTAATAGAAAAAAAAACGATGAAATATGTTTGGCTATTTTTGTCGTTTGACTACAACTTTCAAAACACTTGAACCAAACATATATGGCACTTATTACGTTTGTTTTGTCTGTGCTATACATGTTTCAATATAGCACCACTACTTTTCATATATAGGCAAACATTTCTAAGTCCCACTAAACTTATACATAATAAGGGTGTTAGTAAGTTTAACTCTAAACTTGTAATTATAAAGTTTTGTTTCTATTTTATACATAAATAAAATAGGAAATATAAACCAGTTTTCTAACAAGTATTTCAATTAATTTTCTGTATGTACCAACATTTAAATATTTCCAAGTTAATTTATCTAATTAGTGAAATTGGTTAAGTTTTCAACTTGTAAACTTTTAAATAATAAACTTACTTTAGAAAACTTTTATTAATTAATCAACAACCCTAGATACTTTAGACTTTTAGACTTTTCCTTTATTAGTATTTTTATACGTTATAGGTTGAATTCCTCGGAATTCTCAATACTTAGCTCACGACCGCTTAAGTTGGATTTTGATCGCTTTCGCAAACTGTGAGTATATCTTTTCCCCTTTTTACTGTTTTACTATTTTGGGGTGACTCATGTACTTACTATCAAGTTTTTATTTCTTTTACTAAATGCAATTCTCATGTGTGTTTGCGTTATGTTAATTTGTGTGTCTATGACTTGTCAAAATCATTAACCTTTGAGGGTCTGGCATTTCAATGAATAGTACTATGGTATACCCCCTTGAGACTCTGTTGAGAGAATCTTGGTCATTGTCTTGTTAATTCATTATTCAGTTGGTTAGTCATGTGTTAGTCATTATTCTCAGGTTTGGTTTTGAACGGATATTACTTATTACATAATTGCAAATGGTACCGCACATGAATTGCTAAACACTTTTCTACTATATTTATTTAAACAGGGTATGCTCACCAATACAATTTTTGTATTGACCAAATTATTTTGTACATGTTTCAGGTTGTTTTGAGATGCATTCTTTAAGCTTTCGGATTTATATTTAGATTTTGATTCATTGTATTTCAATTTAGTTGGCAGTTAGAATCCTTGTATTTTATTTCAATGTAATAAATTATTTAATCAATGTATTCAAATTTACACTTTAGTACCATGAGCTATTGAGCAATCGTCACTACGTGACACCTCGATGTTTCCGCCATCGGTTGGGGTGTTACAGATTGGTATCAGAGCCATGGTTATAGGGAATTAGGTTATTAGAATGCCTTGTAGCCTAGTCTATAACTAAGCTTACTTTCACGAGTGCTCTCGTGTATATTTCTCTTATTATTATATTTTCTTTCAAGGTATTTTAGCTATGATTCTTTCTCGTTATTCTTTGGTATTTTGCTTGGAGTAGAAGACATTTGTATTTCACAAATGAAACGATATCACCAAGTTAGGAGTGACGTCCATACCTTGGTGATTAGTTTCACTCCTCTATATGTTATTTATCTTAGGAATGTATCTTTGAGATAGGAGTGACATCCACACCTCAAAGAGTATTTCCTTCAAAAAGGGACTTAACCACTAAGCTGGGAATGATATCCTTAACTTAGTGATTGGTTTCATTCCACAATCGTTTTCAATTTTGAAATACATCTTTGGGTTAGGAGTGAAATCCACATCCCAAGGATCTTATTTCTGCATCTCGTTTTTTTAATATCGCTAAAGTTTTGGAATTCACTAGTGATGGGACACGTGCAATCCGGAAGGGTGAGCGCCTGTATCCTGAGTATGTCGACCTGGGGTCTCTTGGGATGAGTATTCACTTTTAGGCTAAAGTACGCCCCCACAAATCACTAGGAAATTTCAAATACTTGAGTTAGTCAAAGTTTCCTATGGAAACAATTTCAATGTTTTACATCATTAATATTTATATTTGATTATCATTTGAAGATTCAATATAATCACTTGATGTTTCATATGCCATTATTCATTGATCATTCGCTTTTGAATTCCTTATCATCATTATTAAAACTTTTGTTCGTTATAATATCGCATTAAAGCTTACACTATTTCACTTATGCTTTGTGACTTTTACACTATAAGGTATTACTCTTTTTGCATTAAAACGTTTTATCCATGACTTAAGTTTTAAACTTTGTGTTCAACTTCGATCACATCCTAATTCAAGGAATGCTGCGTCATCATACAGTTAAAAATGAACATGGTTTTCCCAAAACTTATTATTTAATCTATTTTATATATTTTCATGGTGACAAACTTACTTGATCGAAGTCACAGTCAAATGATAAATTATGAATTTTCTTAAATATTGGTAATCTATTACATACGTTAATCTTATCATTCATGTCATTTTAAATCTTGGTCTTTTAAAACACATTATATTTATACATACTTCATGAAATGGTTTTATTTTGTATTTTACAAACTTGTATTGCATATTTGTTTTCATATGACGTAGTCAATATATGTTTTCGGGAGAAAAATTTGCAACTAATAATAAGTCTTATAACATTTTTTTTTCTTCAAACTCGACTTCTTGTAAACACATGAAAATGTGTATTTACGAAGATTTTTCAAATAAATTTGTTTTGAATCTAAAACACACTTCGATTTCTAAAGAGTTATCATGCATTACTACAATCTTTTCAACTATATCACAAAGTTTGAGCAAACTACGTTTTTGATAAACGGAAATTTATTGTCACACCCTCAAATTCCACGTGCGGGGTTTTACCGCGAGGCGCGTGACACACCAGGATCTCAGTCAACGATCACAATAAACATACAACAAACATGCATTCATAATTATATTTAAAACCAAAATATCATGCTTTGAGCTGTAAACCAGCAGCGGAAGCATTCTTGTTTACAACAAAAAGACATATCATTGTTTACAAAACATTGTTTAATATGCTTCAAAATGTTAGACGCTGTGCATGACTCCGTGCGCCTAGCCCTTTGACTGCTACCTTAGTGACCTGAGAAAACATGCCAAAAATGTCAACATATAATGCTGGTGAGTTCACAGGTTTTCTTTTATAAAAGTGTTGTCACAAGTTCACAAAGATCATTTCCGTTAATACTATGTCATAAGAACGTTAGCTAGACGTTAAGTGTTTTTACTACTACGGTTGGGAACCCATTACTAAACATGAACCAAAAGATGATACCAGCCCAGATGACTGGGCTACCGATGCCTCGGTAACCCGATAGGTAGAGACAATATGCACCCGCCCGGCCCCGCCGTCGAGTGGGGCTTGTGAGGCCCAATAGATCTATCCACATTTCCCCCGTTGTGCGTTCCAGCACATTCATGGTTTCCCCCTGGGACTTTCCATAAAAGCCGTATAGTAACATAAAGTGCCCATAGTATGACATGACCTTTAAATAGTTTGCACAAAGCATGTTTCTCCCCCGAAAGCAAGACAGTAAAAGTGGGGCTGTGAAACTCACCTTGGATTGCGTTACTTGAAAACAGTTAAGTAATTATGCTATGATAGCCCCAATTAGTGGCGACCTATCATAAAATGTGTATAAGTATCCGGACTAATAACCCGTGGGTTAACTAGTCCCCGAATGTCCAGACCGTGACCATAAACGTTTGAAAACATCTTTAACTGTTAAACTGACCGTGCCAGACAAGACCCGACATCCCATTGGTGACCCGGCATCCCACGTGTTAGGTAAATACAAGACATCATGCAACATATGCAATTAAACACTTAATACGCGCAATAGTTCACCTAGTCTAGCATAATGTCCGATTAACGCATAATCAGGTCCGAACACGTCTTACTAAGTCATTGGGTGCATCCCGGGGTTCCTATCATGTTCCTAGGTGTCAAATCATGTTCCGGGATGTCAAAACGCGTTCACGACAGCAGTACATGCGATTAGGAAAGTCACACGCGAGTAGGCTTCAGCCTATTGGCGATTAGGGGCCCAATCGCCTGATATATCAGGCGATTAGGGTCCTAATCGCCTTCATGTCTTCATAATCGCCTTCAGCATCAGGCGATTAGGATTCCTAATCGCCTGCTGCTGCTGTGTGACGGATTTGCGCGCGTTTAACCCTCCAAATCAGATCCGAAACATGCAACAACACCCAATATCAAACCTAAATCATTTACCAACCCATTCCAAGCAAAAACCCCCCAACATATCACTGACCTAACATGTTCTAAGCAATTATTTCCTAAAATGGCAAAGTACTAGATTTCACTAACCAACCTTATCTTTCCTTAAATGGAAACAATCAGATTTCAATCTCTACAACTTGTAAATCATCAAACCTCTGAGCTAACATCTTCCTAGTATGAATTCCAACAACATTGCATCAACAATCATACCATAATCATCCTAAATCTTCAAGAACATTCAAATGGGTCAAAATACACATTTTCATCAAAACACAACCATAATGGCTCAAACTCTAAGATAACCTTCCTAATAATCTCTACATAGCAGAAGTACAATCATATCTTGGAAACAATCATGTTATAACCACCAAGAAGACCAACATATGCATGTAAACTTCACATATAACAAGCATTAAGGTGTAGACTTGGTTTAGAACTCTTTTGAAAGGTTTTTAAAGACACAAACTTAGTAAAACAAGGTCTGGACCTTTGGGGAACCAAAATAACAATTTTACAAAGGTTAGGGATGAAGAACACACCTTGGGTTTTGTTAAAGAAAGGTGTGTAGGATTGGAGATGGTGATATTTGTAGCAAAATGAGTTCCATAGGTGTTTCAAGGTGTGTGGGTGGCTTGGGATCAGCTAGGGTTGTTCTAGAGGTGTTTGGGGAGTTAAGGGTTCTATTTATAGGTGTTTTGACCCGAACCCTGCAGTATAGGCGATTAGCAGGTCGAGTCATGCGATTGGGAGCCTAATCGCATGCTACATCAGGCGATTAGGTCCCAATCGCCTGCTATCAACCCCTACTCGCCTATATATATAGGCGATTAGGCCCTCTTCCAGATCCTAATCGCCTGAAACCCACCAAGCTGGGTTTTCGGCGCGTTAAACGCTATTTTAACACATATAAACACGTATTCACATACCGATAAGTCACATAATGATTCCAAACATATAATGCATGATAACTAACACGTTTACATCCGTTCACCAATTCCCGGGACTCGAGACTCGTGTGTGCATTAAACCCGGCGATTCCACGAATCACCAATCCTTGTACACATGGTTATGGACCGACTCCCGATGACCCCGCGGATCATCGTAACGACTCCCGATGATTCCCAGAATCATCATACCGACTCGACTGACCCCGTTAAGAACGTAATATGCATGACTCGCTAAGGTAGACTTACTAGTTTAGTCAACGTTACTAACCTGAGTTTGCCGGGTGTCACATCATCCCCCTGTTGAAAGAATTTTCGTCCCAAAAATTGCCCAAGGCCCAAAAAGGAAGAGACGAAAGAGAAGAAAAATTTTCCGGTTGCCACATCATCCCCCTGTTGAAAGGAATCTCGACCCGAGATTCATTCAGCTTCAGCAGAGACATGCCTTGATTCGAACGCGCGTTTAGGAAATAAATGGGGATACTTAGCCTTCATTTGATCTTCCCGTTCCCACGTGAACTCCGGTCCACGATTTGAGTTCCAACGGACTTTAACAATGCGGATTTTACTCCGGCGAAGGCTACGGATTTTATAGTCAAGAATTTCAACCGGTTCCTCCACAATACGCAGACGATCATCCACCTTGATCTCTTCGAGAGGAACAACCAAAGATTCATCCGCCAAACACTTCTTCAGATTAGAGACATGGAAGACATTATGAACATTATTGAGTTCAGCTGGCAGATCAAGCCTGTATGCTACCGGTCCAATCCGTTCCAGAATTGCGAACGGTCCCACATACCGAGGATTCAATTTGCCCCGCTTCCCAAAACGTATAACGCCCTTCCACGGAGATACCTTCAACAAAACCCTGTCGCCAACCTCAAACTCCAAAGGCTTGCGACGACGATCGGCATAGCTCTTTTGACGATCCCGAGCTGCTGCCATGCGGTTACGGATTTGTACGATCTTCTCAGAAGTTTCGTACACAAGTTCCGGGCCGGTGAGTTGACTCTCACCCACCTCGGCCCAACAAAGAGGAGACCGGCATTTCCGCCCGTAAAGAGCCTCGAACGGAGCTGCCTTAATGCTAGAATGGTAACTATTGTTGTAGGAGAATTCCACCAACGGTAGATGACTCTCCCACCCCTTGCCAAAATCGATTACACATGCCCGGAGCATGTCTTCTAACGTTTGGATTGTCCGCTCACTTTGACCGTCAGTTTGCGGATGATACGCTGTGCTCATGTCTAACTGAGTACCCAGAGCCTTATGCAAGGATTTCCAGAAGTTAGAGGCGAACCGAGGATCACGATCAGAAATAATAGAGACAGGCACCCCTTGCCGAGAGACCACTTCCTTGAGATATAACCGTGCCAGACGCTCGAGGCCATCGGTATCTTTGATAGCGAGGAAGTGCGCAGACTTTGTCAACCTATCGACAATTGCCCAGATCATGTTACAACCACTGGGCGATTTCGGGAGTTTGGTCACAAAGTCCATCGTAATCCGCTCCCACTTCCATTCGGGAATTTCAGGCTGTTGCAGAAGGCCGGATGGCTTTTGATACTCGACCTTGACCTTGGCACAGGTCAAGCACTTGCTCACATACGAAGCCACGTCCGCCTTCATGTTCGGCCACCAATAAAGTATCTTTAGGTCTTGATACATCTTATCGGAGCCAGGGTGAATAGAGTACCGGGACTTGTGAGCTTCATCAAGAACGAGCTCCCGCAAGCCCCCAAATAAAGGAACCCAAATACGTTCAGCGAAATAGTGTAACCCATCGGACCTGAGCTCAAGGTGGCTATCAGCACCATGCATGGTTTCAGCTTTAAGGTTTTCCTCCTTCAAAGCTTCTTGCTGCGCCGAATGGATTCGATCAGGTAAGCCGGAATGGATGGTGAGCTGAAGAGCTCGAACACGACGAGGTTTAGCCGTTTCCTTCCTGCTCAAGGCGTCTGCGACCACATTCGCCTTGCCAGGATGGTATTTAATAGCGCACTCGTAATCATTAAGAAGCTCGACCCAGCGACGCTGTCTTATATTCAACACCTTCTGATCAAAGATATGCTGGAGGCTCTTGTGATCGGTGTAGATAGTGCACTTGGTACCATACAAGTAATGCCTCCAAATCTTTAAAGCAAAGACTACAGCACCCAATTCCAGATCATGGGTGGGGTAGTTTTTCTCATGAACTTTGAGCTGACGGGAAGCATAGGCGATGACCTTCTCGCGCTGCATTAGTACACAACCGAGACCCCGGATAGAAGCGTCCCAATAAACCACAAAATCGTCCGTGCCCTCAGGCAAGGACAAGATAGGAGCAGAACAGAGTTTAGCCTTTAACATCTGGAAGGCCGACTCCTGCGAATCACCCCAGTCAAACTTCCTGTCCTTCTGGGTAAGCGAGGTGAGGGGTTGAGCGATCTTCGAAAATCCCTCGATAAAACGACGATAATAACCTGCAAGGCCCAGGAATTGCCGCACCTCAGATGGCGTCTTTGGTGCTTCCCAGTCCTTAATGGCTTCAATCTTAGCTGGGTCGACGTGAATTCCTTTCTCATTAACTACATGACCAAGGAATTGGACTTCACGCAACCAGAAGCTACACTTAGAAAACTTGGCGTACAACTGTTCCCGCCTCAGGAGTTCCAAAACAAGACGCAAGTGTTCCTGGTGGTCCACCTCGTTCTTGGAATAGACTAGAATATCATCAATGAAGACAATCACGAACTTATCAAGATAAGGCTTACAAACACGGTTCATCAGATCCATAAAAATGGCCGGTGCATTGGTGAGACCAAAAGGCATGACCAAGAATTCAAAATGGCCATAGCGAGTTCGAAAGGCAGTCTTCGGAATGTCAGCTTCTTGAACCCTCAACTGATGGTACCCCGACCTCAAATCGATCTTTGAATAGAAACTAGAACCCTGAAGCTGGTCAAATAAGTCATCGATGCGAGGAAGAGGATAACGATTCTTGATGGTAACCTTGTTCAATTCCCGGTAGTCGATACACATTCGTAGGCTTCCGTCCTTCTTCTTGACAAACAGAATAGGGGCTCCCCACGGGGACGAACTAGGTCGGATGAAACCTTTCTCTAACAGCTCCTGCAACTGGTTAGACAACTCCTGCATCTCGGGAGGTGCAAGACGATAAGGGGCTCGGGCAATAGGGGCCGCACCTGGAGCAAGTTCAATACCGAATTCGACCTGACGGTAAGGTGGAAGACCAGGTAAGTCTTCAGGAAATACATCGGGAAAATCACGGACAACAGGAATGTCTTCAATCTTCTTCTCTTCCTCAGACGAAACCGAAACGAGTGCCAGAATGGCAGAATACCCCTTCCGAAGATACTTATAGGCTTTCATACACGAAATGATACTCAACGGGACCCCGCTCTTCTCACCGTGCACCAACAGAATTTCTCCATCAGGGAGAGGAAGTCGAATGACTTTATCAAAACAAACGATCTCCGCATGATACAAAGACAACCAATCCATACCCACGACAACATCGAAACTACCCAAGGACACCGGCATAAGATCAATAGGGAAGGAATAACCCGACAACTCAAGGTGACACTCCCTAAGGACGTGCGTCGCCTCGACTTTCTTACCATCAGCCAATTCTATCAAGTACTTAGCCTCTAAAGGCGTAGGTACCCTATCAAGCAATTGACTAAACCCAAGAGATATAAAACTCTTATCGGCACCTGAATCGAATAAAACCGTAGCATAGCGATTATCGAGAAGAAACGTACCAGTAACAGTGTCAGGATCCTGTCGAGCACCGCTCGAACCAATCACGAAGGCGCGAGCATTCCTGCCTCCGCCCCCATTGTTTCCATTACCCGACCCGTTCTTCCCGGCTTCACCCTGTTTCAACCTGGGGCAGTCGCGCTTGTAGTGACCCAGCTCACCACAATTAAAGCACCCCTGTTTACCCTGGTTTCCCTGGGGAGCAGCAACAGGAGGAGCCGGAGTAGGTGTAGCAGGTGGGTTCCGGTTACCCTGAAGATTAACCCTGCAATCCTTTGCCTGGTGCCCAAGCTTATGGCACCTGTGGCAGTGGTTCCGGTCCTCGCAACGACCGTTGTGGTGAAACCCACACCGGTCACATTTTGGCAGTTTCCCAGTATAACCCCCCGGTTTTTGTTCAGACGACGATCCCCCAACATCAGACTTCCTCACCTGTTGAGGCTGAGCCGAGCTCGAGCCTTTCCCCACAGCTTCCCACTTCCGCTTGTTACTATCAGGAGCCTTCACAGTAGCGCCTCGAGGAGGCAAGACCCCTTCAGCCACCTTCATGTTGGTCAGCCTGTGAGCCGACCGAACCACCTCAGAATAAACAGTGAGATTACCCGCAGCAACCAACCCTGCAATTTCCGGTACCAACCCAGCGACATAATGTTCAATCCTTCGGTATTCGGGTGCGTGCAGGTCAGGGCACAACACCGCCAACTCATTGTGCCGAGCAGTGTAAGCTTCAATCTCGGACCCCACCATCTTATGATTCCAGACTTCGTGCTCAAGTTTCTGGATTTCATCCCTCGGACAGTACTCGTTTTTCAGCAACTGGATGAACTCTGTCCAGGGCATAGCGTGGGCTTCCCCAATACCCATAGTCTGGGTGGTGGAGTTCCACCAAGTCAGAGCTTGACCCTCCAGGGTCGCAGAAGCATATTTCACCCGATCGCCTTCCGGGCAGCTGCACATCGAGAAAACCGATTCAATTTTCTCCAACCAGCGGAGCAGTCCCACTGCTCCTTCAGTGCCACTAAAGTTGTGGGGCTTGCAATCCATAAACTTTTTGTAGGAACACTAGGGTGGAGGAGGATTGACAGCACCACCTGGAACGGACACACAGGTGAAAATCAAGAAAATGTACAGTACCCCAGAACAAGGTAAAATAGGCGAGAATCGACGTACCACCCATAGCATTATGAGCGGCTTGGAATGCAGCCAGAGCAATATTCACGTGCTGCTGCATCATGTTATCCAACTCCGCTTGGGTCATATTAATGTTCCCACGGCCACCGCCGCCACCACGGCCGCCAGCACGACCGCCAGCACGGCCGCCTCTGCGACCTCCACGAGCTCCCGACATCTTCTGTCACAACATGAAACAAAAGATTTAGGCTTGCCCGTGGTATAACCCATTAGGAATTTCAAGAAACTAGACCGAGCCCAGCTCGGGTCCATCCGTTCAAGCCCAAAGTCCGCCAGGGATCCCATGCATCACAGTTTATGATCTCGTGTGCACCCGACATGATAAACTGTTCTACATGGTCCTCCAGGCGCGCTTTAAGTTTGAAGTTCAAGTCACCGAACACTAGCGCCCAATCATGGTATTATCATAAGTATAAGTACAAGACAGTATGCATAAGAACGAGCGTGTTCATTAGGGCATAGAAGAGAGATGTCCAAATCCCTGGACAGATCTCAAGAGTACGCCGAAGCTACCCCAATGTACACCGCCATCAAGAAAGTTCAATAGTATATCGTTCGCCATCGAATCATAGTAAGGATGAGTCAAGAAATAGGATGATAAAGAGTAAATAGATGATGTAGCGTAGAAGATGACGACACCGACACCCCCGACAAGTCATATTGTTACCCACTTGTTAAGACTCGACTAATTGTGACCGTCTAGTGTGTGCGACTCAGTTATAGACTAGACTCTACATGCAGTCCTAGTTTACTATAACCGTTGGCTCTGATACCAATCTGTCACACCCTCAAATTCCACGTGCGGGGTTTTACCGCGAGGCGCGTGACACACCAGGATCTCAGTCAACGATCACAATAAACATACAACAAACATGCATTCATAATTATATTTAAAACCAAAATATCATGCTTTGAGCTGTAAACCAGCAGCGGAAGCATTCTTGTTTACAACCAAAAGACATATCATTGTTTACAAAACATTGTTTAATATGCTTCAAAATGTTAGACGCTGTGCATGACTCCGTGCGCCTAGCCCTTTGACTGCTACCTTAGCGACCTGAGAAAACATGCCAAAAATGTCAACATATAATGCTGGTGAGTTCACAGGTTTTCTTTTATAAAAGTGTTGTCACAAGTTCACAAAGATCATTTCCGTTAATACTATGTCATAAGAACGTTAGCTAGACGTTAAGTGTTTTTACTACTACGGTTGGGAACCCATTACTAAACATGAACCAAAAGATGATACCAGCCCAGATGACTGGGCTACCGATGCCTCGGTAACCCGATAGGTAGAGACAATATGCACCCGCCCGGCCCCGCCGTCGAGTGGGGCTTGTGAGGCCCAATAGATCTATCCACATTTCCCCCGTTGTGCGTTCCAGCACATTCATGGTTTCCCCCTGGGACTTTCCATAAAAGCCGTATAGTAACATAAAGAGCCCATAGTATGACATGACCTTTAAATAGTTTGCACAAAGCATGTTTCTCCCCCGAAAGCAAGACAGTAAAAGTGGGGCTGTGAAACTCACCTTGGATTGCGTTATTTGAAAACAGTTAAGTAATTATGCTATGATAGCCCCAATTAGTGGCGACCTATCATAAAATGTGTATAAGTATCCGGACTAATAACCCGTGGGTTAACTAGTCCCCGAATGTCCAGACCGTGACCATAAACATTTGAAAACATCTTTAACTGTTAAACTGACCGTGCCAGACAAGACCCGACATCCCATTGGTGACCCGGCATCCCACGTGTTAGGTAAATACAAGACATCATGCAACATATGCAATTAAACACTTAATACGCGCAATAGTTCACCTAGTCTAGCATAATGTCCGATTAACGCATAATTAGGTCCGAACACGTCTTACTAAGTCATTGGGTGCATCCCGGGGTTCCTATCATGTTCCTAGGTGTCAAATCATGTTCCGGGATGTCAAAACGCGTTCACGACAGCGGTACATGCGATTAGGAAAGTCACACGCGAGTAGGCTTCAGCCTATTGGCGATTAGGGGCCCAATCGCCTGATATATCAGGCGATTAGGGTCCTAATCGCCTTCATGTCTTCATAATCGCCTTCAGCATCAGGCGATTAGGATTCCTAATCGCCTGCTGCTGCTGTGTGACGGATTTGCGCGCGTTTAACCCTCCAAATTAGATCCGAAACATGCAACAACACCCAATATCAAACCTAAATCATTTACCAACCCATTCCAAGCAAAAACCCCCAACATATCACTGACCTAACATGTTCTAAGCAATTATTTCCTAAAATGGCAAAGTACTAGATTTCACCAACCAACCTTATCTTTCCTTAAATGGAAACAATCAGATTTCAATCTCTACAACTTGTAAATCATCAAACCTCTGAGCTAACATCTTCCTAGTATGAATTCCAACAACATTGCATCAACAATCATACCATAATCATCCTAAATCTTCAAGAACATTCAAATGGGTCAAAATACACATTTTCATCAAAACACAACAATAATGGCTCAAACTCTAAGATAACCTTCCTAATAATCTCTACATAGCAGAAGTACAATCATATCTTGGAAACAATCATGTTATAACCACCAAGAAGACCAACATATGCATGTAAACTTCACATATAACAAGCATTAAGGTGTAGACTTGGTTTAGAACTCTTTTGAAAGGTTTTTAAAGACACAAACTTAGTAAAACAAGGTCTGGACCTTTGGGGAACCAAAATAACAATTTTACAAAGGTTAGGGATGAAGAACACACCTTGGGTTTTGTTAAAGAAAGGTGTGTAGGCTTGGAGATGGTGATTTTTGTAGCAAAATGAGTTCCAGAGGTGTTTCAAGGTGTGTGGGTGGCTTGGGATCAGCTAGGGTTGTTCTAGAGGTGTTTGGGGAGTTAAGGGTTCTATTTATAGGTGTTTTGACCCGGACCCTGCAGTATAGGCGATTAGCAGGTCGAGTCATGCGATTGGGAGCCTAATCGCATGCTACATCAGGCGATTAGGTCCCAATCGCCTGCTATCAACCCCTACTCGCCTATATATATAGGAGATTAGGCCCTCTTCCAGATCCTAATCGCCTGAAACCCACCAAGCTGGGTTTTCGGCGCGTTAAATGCTATTTTAACACATATAAACACGTATTCACATACCGATAAGTCACATAATGATTCCAAACATATAATGCATGATAACTAACACGTTTACATCCGTTCACCAATTCCCGGGACTCGAGACTCGTGTGTGCATTAAACCCGGCGATTCCACGAATCACCAATCCTTGTACACATGGTTATGGACCGACTCCCGATGACCCCGCGGATCATCGTAACGACTCCCGATGATTCCCAGAATCATCATACCGACTCGACTGACCCCGTTAAGAACGTAATATGCATGACTCGCTAAGGTAGACTTACTAGTTTAGTCAACGTTACTAACCTGAGTTTGCCGGGTGTCACATTTATCCTATTACATTCGCACTCTTTCAGTCGCAAAACTTTTGGTCTAACAAAATATTGGACATATCCTTATCAGAATGTTACTAATTGTCTTTTATCATATAATGCATATATGTAAAACTAACTAAATTTAAACCCTTATGTCAGTAGACTACACGACTGTTTGTGTACTCTCACTCCTCGTAAATTTCATTATTTTATACCTACACCATTTTATTCATAGTTATTTCTAACACGTTATTTGTGATTTTTTTTCACACGGCTTGTTGCAAGAGTTCAACTCGTTTACTTTCATTTTGAGCAACTGTGCGATTTACTCGATTTATATTATACTATTCTTTCAATCGAACTTTTTATGCTATACTTATATACTTACATGAACGCATATTTTGTATGCATATGTTTTCCTGTTTTGAGCAAAACCCTGTTATACTTTACATTATTTTGTTTTTCATCATGGCCAATGAACATACTAGTTGATAACTAGTATGAGATCTAAGCCAGTGCCCACGTACGACTCGGATTAGAGTATTTCTTTAATCCGAGGGGAACGGTGTAAACCTCAGGGTTTATCAATATGAGTGTTTAGAGCCAACGATGTGAACAAAAGTTACCGGTTAAGGGTAAACCCGAAAGGGAAGAACCTCTGACCATGTCTTACACTTACATGTTATTCTCATTACGGTTAAAAGGTAAACTCGAAAGGGAAGTACCTCTAACCATGTCATGATTAAACATTATTTTATTACAGTGGCTATTACATATAGGTTACACACATTTTTTTTTTTTTTTTGGTATTATTTATGTTAGTGTTATGGAAAAGCATAACACCCTAGTGTAAGGTAAATCGGTGATTTCGGTCCGGAACGCAATCATGGGTTTACAGGTACATGGGGGTGGTGTGTAATTCTATTTAGGCTATTGGTAGACAATCAGTACGAGTCTAAAGTATCGGGAGTGTGGTGGGTTAGCTGCGGTACACCCTATATATAAGCATAAACGATACTGCGGGAGCGGATTAGGAGTTTGACCAAGAACCTACCCATTACTGTATAATTACACCTTCATTAGATTGTTGACTAACGACCATCATTTTCGATAAGAACATTTTACATAAGCTTCAATTAGTTTTGTTGGAGTCTTCCTTGTTGACCACCTCTACAGAAAACCTTAAACTTTGTATACTTCTAAAGTAGGGGAGACAGTTTCATTAGTACCTCTGCCCCTCACCAGTTACATACTTTCCAAAAAAAAAAAAATCATTGTAAACTTTTACTTCGGATATAGACAAGTACATTAAATTTTGTAAAAACGTAAATGATGCAAAAAATTTTTTTTAAAAAATCTACTTAACTTTTACAACGCCATTTGTGTCTTAGAAACCTCCACTTGAAAGAAATTTCGAGACGAAATTTTCTAAAGTAGGGGAGACTGTGACAACTGTCACCTTTATATTTTATCAACTTGTCAAAACTAGCCCTTATACTCTTCATTTTTTTTCTTACCTTTTTAATATGTATTCTAGTCGTAACCAAATAATGATGCGTCATTTATAGAGATTGTTCATTTTAAATTTTGATTAAATCTTGAGCGTTTAAAGTTCATACAAAGATTTGAAAAGTTTAAAAAAAAATCACAAACATCAGAGCATGTGTTCTGACTATTCTCGATGACCAATATATATATATATATAATAAACAAGTGTTTATAAATAAAATAAATTGAACCACATAAAAGACAAAATTGAGAGCATATCTTCATCTCCTTCGTGAAGACCCTTCATATTTGATGGAAATGAAACGGCAACCCGTTTCGTGTAACCGGCCACTTTGAAACCCATTTATTTATTGCTTCAATTCGTTTTAAACTTTCTGTTTGAGTTTTCTCCATCATAATTGACCGAGTGCAACCGTTTCCATGATTAAAATCATAGCATAAACACGTTTTAATCGAGCCATAATAGATCCTTTATTGTTGAAACCGTCGCTTCTTTAAACAATTCAAACGAACGTTTTTTTCCCCTGAATAACGACCATTTCAAATCATTCCCAAGCCTTTAAAAAATCTAAACCCACATAAGATTTTATCAATAACATCCAGAAATTCTCCGATCATTGGAACCATGGAAACACCATAAAACAACCCATACTTTCTCTGTTAGCCTACACACACTTTCGGTACCTTTCGCTACGCATTCTGCTAACTTTCCAACAGATGCCACCACTATCTCTATAACCATTGCAACCCCTCTTGGTTTTGTAGCGAGCCTCTGTTAACTCCACAAAGAACTGCATGAAGTTCATTTGACACCGACTTAGTGACCCGTCCGACGTCCGTGAACCACCAACGCAGGTACCGTAAATAACCACATCCACTAGTTTGTAATTATTATACATATAGACACATACAGTATTTAGTACAAGTGTGTAATTATATTTGAAAGTCTATAAAGGATTCCAACACTGTAGCGTAATAGAAAAAAAACGATGAAATATGTTTGGCTATTTTTGTCGTTTGACTACAACTTTCAAAACACTTGAACCAAACATATATGGCACTTATTACGTTTGTTTTGTCTGTGCTATACATGTTTCAATATAGCACCACTACTTTTCATATATAGGCAAACATTTCTAAGTCCCACTAAACTTATACATAATAAGGGTGTTAGTAAGTTTAACTCTAAACTTGTAATTATAAAGTTTTGTTTCTATTTTATACATAAATAAAATAGGAAATATAAACCAGTTTTCTAACAAGTATTTCAATTAATTTTCTGTATGTACCAACATTTAAATATTTCCAAGTTAATTTATCTAATTAGTGAAATTGGTTAAGTTTTCAACTTGTAAACTTTTAAATAATAAACTTACTTTAGAAAACTTTTATTAATTAATCAACAACCCTAGATACTTTAGACTTTTAGACTTTTCCTTTATTAGTATTTTTATACGTTATAGGTTGAATTCCTCGGAATTCTCAATACTTAGCTCACGACCGCTTAAGTTGGATTTTGATCGCTTTCGCAAACTGTGAGTATATCTTTTCCCCTTTTTACTGTTTTACTATTTTGGGGTGACTCATGTACTTACTATCAAGTTTTTATTTCTTTTACTAAATGCAATTCTCATGTGTGTTTGCGTTATGTTAATTTGTGTGTCTATGACTTGTCAAAATCATTAACCTTTGAGGGTCTGGCATTTCAATGAATAGTACTATGGTATACCCCCTTGAGACTCTGTTGAGAGAATCTTGGTCATTGTCTTGTTAATTCATTATTCAGTTGGTTAGTCATGTGTTAGTCATTATTCTCAGGTTTGGTTTTGAACGGATATTACTTATTACATAATTGCAAATGGTACCGCACATGAATTGCTAAACACTTTTCTACTATATTTATTTAAACAGGGTATGCTCACCAATACAATTTTTGTATTGACCAAATTATTTTGTACATGTTTCAGGTTGTTTTGAGATGCATTCTTTAAGCTTTCGGATTTATATTTAGATTTTGATTCATTGTATTTCAATTTAGTTGGCAGTTAGAATCCTTGTATTTTATTTCAATGTAATAAATTATTTAATCAATGTATTCAAATTTACACTTTAGTACCATGAGCTATTGAGCAATCGTCACTACGTGACACCTCGATGTTTCCGCCATCGGTTGGGGTGTTACAGATTGGTATCAGAGCCATGGTTATAGGGAATTAGGTTATTAGAATGCCTTGTAGCCTAGTCTATAACTAAGCTTACTTTCACGAGTGCTCTCGTGTATATTTCTCTTATTATTATATTTTCTTTCAAGGTATTTTAGCTATGATTCTTTCTCGTTATTCTTTGGTATTTTGCTTGGAGTAGAAGACATTTGTATTTCACAAATGAAACGATATCACCAAGTTAGGAGTGACGTCCATACCTTGGTGATTAGTTTCACTCCTCTATATGTTATTTATCTTAGGAATGTATCTTTGAGATAGGAGTGACATCCACACCTCAAAGAGTATTTCCTTCAAAAAGGGACTTAACCACTAAGCTGGGAATGATATCCTTAACTTAGTGATTGGTTTCATTCCACAATCGTTTTCAATTTTGAAATACATCTTTGGGTTAGGAGTGAAATCCACATCCCAAGGATCTTATTTCTGCATCTCGTTTTTTTAATATCGCTAAAGTTTTGGAATTCACTAGTGATGGGACACGTGCAATCCGGAAGGGTGAGCGCCTGTATCCTGAGTATGTCGACCTGGGGTCTCTTGGGATGAGTATTCACTTTTAGGCTAAAGTACGCCCCCACAAATCACTAGGAAATTTCAAATACTTGAGTTAGTCAAAGTTTCCTATGGAAACAATTTCAATGTTTTACATCATTAATATTTATATTTGATTATCATTTGAAGATTCAATATAATCACTTGATGTTTCATATGCCATTATTCATTGATCATTCGCTTTTGAATTCCTTATCATCATTATTAAAACTTTTGTTCGTTATAATATCGCATTAAAGCTTACACTATTTCACTTATGCTTTGTGACTTTTACACTATAAGGTATTACTCTTTTTGCATTAAAACGTTTTATCCATGACTTAAGTTTTAAACTTTGTGTTCAACTTCGATCACATCCTAATTCAAGGAATGCTGCGTCATCATACAGTTAAAAATGAACATGGTTTTCCCAAAACTTATTATTTAATCTATTTTATATATTTTCATGGTGACAAACTTACTTGATCGAAGTCACAGTCAAATGATAAATTATGAATTTTCTTAAATATTGGTAATCTATTACATACGTTAATCTTATCATTCATGTCATTTTAAATCTTGGTCTTTTAAAACACATTATATTTATACATACTTCATGAAATGGTTTTATTTTGCATTTTACAAACTTGTATTGCATATTTGTTTTCATATGACGTAGTCAATATATGTTTTCGGGAGAAAAATTTGCAACTAATAATAAGTCTTATAACATTTTTTTTTCTTCAAACTCGACTTCTTGTAAACACATGAAAATGTGTATTTACGAAGATTTTTCAAATAAATTTGTTTTGAATCTAAAACACACTTCGATTTCTAAAGAGTTATCATGCATTACTACAATCTTTTCAACTATATCACAAAGTTTGAGAAAACTACGTTTTTGATAAACGGAAATTTATTGTCACACCCTCAAATTCCACGTGCGGGGTTTTACCGCGAGGCGCGTGACACACCAGGATCTCAGTCAACGATCACAATAAACATACAACAAACATGCATTCATAATTATATTTAAAACCAAAATATCATGCTTTGAGCTGTAAACCAGCAGCGGAAGCATTCTTGTTTACAACAAAAAGACATATCATTGTTTACAAAACATTGTTTAATATGCTTCAAAATGTTAGACGCTGTGCATGACTCCGTGCGCCTAGCCCTTTGACTGCTACCTTAGTGACCTGAGAAAACATGCCAAAAATGTCAACATATAATGCTGGTGAGTTCACAGGTTTTCTTTTATAAAAGTGTTGTCACAAGTTCACAAAGATCATTTCCGTTAATACTATGTCATAAGAACGTTAGCTAGACGTTAAGTGTTTTTACTACTACGGTTGGGAACCCATTACTAAACATGAACCAAAAGATGATACCAGCCCAGATGACTGGGCTACCGATGCCTCGGTAACCCGATAGGTAGAGACAATATGCACCCGCCCGGCCCCGCCGTCGAGTGGGGCTTGTGAGGCCCAATAGATCTATCCACATTTCCCCCGTTGTGCGTTCCAGCACATTCATGGTTTCCCCCTGGGACTTTCCATAAAAGCCGTATAGTAACATAAAGTGCCCATAGTATGACATGACCTTTAAATAGTTTGCACAAAGCATGTTTCTCCCCCGAAAGCAAGACAGTAAAAGTGGGGCTGTGAAACTCACCTTGGATTGCGTTACTTGAAAACAGTTAAGTAATTATGCTATGATAGCCCCAATTAGTGGCGACCTATCATAAAATGTGTATAAGTATCCGGACTAATAACCCGTGGGTTAACTAGTCCCCGAATGTCCAGACCGTGACCATAAACGTTTGAAAACATCTTTAACTGTTAAACTGACCGTGCCAGACAAGACCCGACATCCCATTGGTGACCCGGCATCCCACGTGTTAGGTAAATACAAGACATCATGCAACATATGCAATTAAACACTTAATACGCGCAATAGTTCACCTAGTCTAGCATAATGTCCGATTAACGCATAATCAGGTCCGAACACGTCTTACTAAGTCATTGGGTGCATCCCGGGGTTCCTATCATGTTCCTAGGTGTCAAATCATGTTCCGGGATGTCAAAACGCGTTCACGACAGCAGTACATGCGA
Organism: Ambrosia trifida; assembly: GCA_028751855.1. Taxonomy (NCBI): domain Eukaryota; kingdom Viridiplantae; phylum Streptophyta; class Magnoliopsida; order Asterales; family Asteraceae; genus Ambrosia; species Ambrosia trifida. The sequence goes on along the minus strand of CM054132.1, from coordinate 43,277,740 downwards.
TTAGGAAAGTCACACGCGAGTAGGCTTCAGCCTATTGGCGATTAGGGGCCCAATCGCCTGATATATCAGGCGATTAGGGTCCTAATCGCCTTCATGTCTTCATAATCGCCTTCAGCATCAGGCGATTAGGATTCCTAATCGCCTGCTGCTGCTGTGTGACGGATTTGCGCGCGTTTAACCCTCCAAATCAGATCCGAAACATGCAACAACACCCAATATCAAACCTAAATCATTTACCAACCCATTCCAAGCAAAAACCCCCCAACATATCACTGACCTAACATGTTCTAAGCAATTATTTCCTAAAATGGCAAAGTACTAGATTTCACTAACCAACCTTATCTTTCCTTAAATGGAAACAATCAGATTTCAATCTCTACAACTTGTAAATCATCAAACCTCTGAGCTAACATCTTCCTAGTATGAATTCCAACAACATTGCATCAACAATCATACCATAATCATCCTAAATCTTCAAGAACATTCAAATGGGTCAAAATACACATTTTCATCAAAACACAACCATAATGGCTCAAACTCTAAGATAACCTTCCTAATAATCTCTACATAGCAGAAGTACAATCATATCTTGGAAACAATCATGTTATAACCACCAAGAAGACCAACATATGCATGTAAACTTCACATATAACAAGCATTAAGGTGTAGACTTGGTTTAGAACTCTTTTGAAAGGTTTTTAAAGACACAAACTTAGTAAAACAAGGTCTGGACCTTTGGGGAACCAAAATAACAATTTTACAAAGGTTAGGGATGAAGAACACACCTTGGGTTTTGTTAAAGAAAGGTGTGTAGGATTGGAGATGGTGATATTTGTAGCAAAATGAGTTCCATAGGTGTTTCAAGGTGTGTGGGTGGCTTGGGATCAGCTAGGGTTGTTCTAGAGGTGTTTGGGGAGTTAAGGGTTCTATTTATAGGTGTTTTGACCCGAACCCTGCAGTATAGGCGATTAGCAGGTCGAGTCATGCGATTGGGAGCCTAATCGCATGCTACATCAGGCGATTAGGTCCCAATCGCCTGCTATCAACCCCTACTCGCCTATATATATAGGCGATTAGGCCCTCTTCCAGATCCTAATCGCCTGAAACCCACCAAGCTGGGTTTTCGGCGCGTTAAACGCTATTTTAACACATATAAACACGTATTCACATACCGATAAGTCACATAATGATTCCAAACATATAATGCATGATAACTAACACGTTTACATCCGTTCACCAATTCCCGGGACTCGAGACTCGTGTGTGCATTAAACCCGGCGATTCCACGAATCACCAATCCTTGTACACATGGTTATGGACCGACTCCCGATGACCCCGCGGATCATCGTAACGACTCCCGATGATTCCCAGAATCATCATACCGACTCGACTGACCCCGTTAAGAACGTAATATGCATGACTCGCTAAGGTAGACTTACTAGTTTAGTCAACGTTACTAACCTGAGTTTGCCGGGTGTCACATCATCCCCCTGTTGAAAGAATTTTCGTCCCAAAAATTGCCCAAGGCCCAAAAAGGAAGAGACGAAAGAGAAGAAAAATTTTCCGGTTGCCACATCATCCCCCTGTTGAAAGGAATCTCGACCCGAGATTCATTCAGCTTCAGCAGAGACATGCCTTGATTCGAACGCGCGTTTAGGAAATAAATGGGGATACTTAGCCTTCATTTGATCTTCCCGTTCCCACGTGAACTCCGGTCCACGATTTGAGTTCCAACGGACTTTAACAATGCGGATTTTACTCCGGCGAAGGCTACGGATTTTATAGTCAAGAATTTCAACCGGTTCCTCCACAATACGCAGACGATCATCCACCTTGATCTCTTCGAGAGGAACAACCAAAGATTCATCCGCCAAACACTTCTTCAGATTAGAGACATGGAAGACATTATGAACATTATTGAGTTCAGCTGGCAGATCAAGCCTGTATGCTACCGGTCCAATCCGTTCCAGAATTGCGAACGGTCCCACATACCGAGGATTCAATTTGCCCCGCTTCCCAAAACGTATAACGCCCTTCCACGGAGATACCTTCAACAAAACCCTGTCGCCAACCTCAAACTCCAAAGGCTTGCGACGACGATCGGCATAGCTCTTTTGACGATCCCGAGCTGCTGCCATGCGGTTACGGATTTGTACGATCTTCTCAGAAGTTTCGTACACAAGTTCCGGGCCGGTGAGTTGACTCTCACCCACCTCGGCCCAACAAAGAGGAGACCGGCATTTCCGCCCGTAAAGAGCCTCGAACGGAGCTGCCTTAATGCTAGAATGGTAACTATTGTTGTAGGAGAATTCCACCAACGGTAGATGACTCTCCCACCCCTTGCCAAAATCGATTACACATGCCCGGAGCATGTCTTCTAACGTTTGGATTGTCCGCTCACTTTGACCGTCAGTTTGCGGATGATACGCTGTGCTCATGTCTAACTGAGTACCCAGAGCCTTATGCAAGGATTTCCAGAAGTTAGAGGCGAACCGAGGATCACGATCAGAAATAATAGAGACAGGCACCCCTTGCCGAGAGACCACTTCCTTGAGATATAACTGTGCCAGACGCTCGAGGCCATCGGTATCTTTGATAGCGAGGAAGTGCGCAGACTTTGTCAACCTATCGACAATTGCCCAGATCATGTTACAACCACTGGGCGATTTCGGGAGTTTGGTCACAAAGTCCATCGTAATCCGCTCCCACTTCCATTCGGGAATTTCAGGCTGTTGCAGAAGGCCGGATGGCTTTTGATACTCGACCTTGACCTTGGCACAGGTCAAGCACTTGCTCACATACGAAGCCACGTCCGCCTTCATGTTCGGCCACCAATAAAGTATCTTTAGGTCTTGATACATCTTATCGGAGCCAGGGTGAATAGAGTACCGGGACTTGTGAGCTTCATCAAGAACGAGCTCCCGCAAGCCCCCAAATAAAGGAACCCAAATACGTTCAGCGAAATAGTGTAACCCATCGGACCTGAGCTCAAGGTGGCTATCAGCACCATGCATGGTTTCAGCTTTAAGGTTTTCCTCCTTCAAAGCTTCTTGCTGCGCCGAACGGATTCGATCAGGTAAGCCGGAATGGATGGTGAGCTGAAGAGCTCGAACACGACGAGGTTTAGCCGTTTCCTTCCTGCTCAAGGCGTCTGCGACCACATTCGCCTTGCCAGGATGGTATTTAATAGCGCACTCGTAATCATTAAGAAGCTCAACCCAGCGACGCTGTCTTATATTCAACACCTTCTGATCAAAGATATGCTGGAGGCTCTTGTGATCGGTGTAGATAGTGCACTTGGTACCATACAAGTAATGCCTCCAAATCTTTAAAGCAAAGACTACAGCACCCAATTCCAGATCATGGGTGGGGTAGTTTTTCTCATGAACTTTGAGCTGACGGGAAGCATAGGCGATGACCTTCTCGCGCTGCATTAGTACACAACCGAGACCCCGGATAGAAGCGTCCCAATAAACCACAAAATCGTCCGTGCCCTCAGGCAAGGACAAGATAGGAGCAGAACAGAGTTTAGCCTTTAACATCTGGAAGGCCGACTCCTGCGAATCACCCCAGTCAAACTTCCTGTCCTTCTGGGTAAGCGAGGTGAGGGGTTGAGCGATCTTCGAAAATCCCTCGATAAAACGACGATAATAACCTGCAAGGCCCAGGAATTGCCGCACCTCAGATGGCGTCTTTGGTGCTTCCCAGTCCTTAATGGCTTCAATCTTAGCTGGGTCGACGTGAATTCCTTTCTCATTAACTACATGACCAAGGAATTGGACTTCACGCAACCAGAAGCTACACTTAGAAAACTTGGCGTACAACTGTTCCCGCCTCAGGAGTTCCAAAACAAGACGCAAGTGTTCCTGGTGGTCCACCTCGTTCTTGGAATAGACTAGAATATCATCAATGAAGACAATCACGAACTTATCAAGATAAGGCTTACAAACACGGTTCATCAGATCCATAAAAATGGCCGGTGCATTGGTGAGACCAAAAGGCATGACCAAGAATTCAAAATGGCCATAGCGAGTTCGAAAGGCAGTCTTCGGAATGTCAGCTTCTTGAACCCTCAACTGATGGTACCCCGACCTCAAATCGATCTTTGAATAGAAACTAGAACCCTGAAGCTGGTCAAATAAGTCATCGATGCGAGGAAGAGGATAACGATTCTTGATGGTAACCTTGTTCAATTCCCGGTAGTCGATACACATTCGTAGGCTTCCGTCCTTCTTCTTGACAAACAGAATAGGGGCTCCCCACGGGGACGAACTAGGTCGGATGAAACCTTTCTCTAACAGCTCCTGCAACTGGTTAGACAACTCCTGCATCTCGGGAGGTGCAAGACGATAAGGGGCTCGGGCAATAGGGGCCGCACCTGGAGCAAGTTCAATACCGAATTCGACCTGACGGTAAGGTGGAAGACCAGGTAAGTCTTCAGGAAATACATCGGGAAAATCACGGACAACAGGAATGTCTTCAATCTTCTTCTCTTCCTCAGACGAAACCGAAACGAGTGCCAGAATGGCAGAATACCCCTTCCGAAGATACTTATAGGCTTTCATACACGAAATGATACTCAACGGGACCCCGCTCTTCTCACCGTGCACCAACAGAATTTCTCCATCAGGGAGAGGAAGTCGAATGACTTTATCAAAACAAACGATCTCCGCATGATACAAAGACAACCAATCCATACCCACGACAACATCGAAACTACCCAAGGACACCGGCATAAGATCAATAGGGAAGGAATAACCCGACAACTCAAGGTGACACTCCCTAAGGACGTGCGTCGCCTCGACTTTCTTACCATCAGCCAATTCTATCAAGTACTTAGCCTCTAAAGGCGTAGGTACCCTATCAAGCAATTGACTAAACCCAAGAGATATAAAACTCTTATCGGCACCGGAATCGAATAAAACCGTAGCATAGCGATTATCGAGAAGAAACGTACCAGTAACAGTGTCAGGATCCTGTCGAGCACCGCTCGAACCAATCACGAAGGCGCGAGCATTCCTGCCTCCGCCCCCATTGTTTCCATTACCCGACCCGTTCTTCCCGGCTTCACCCTGTTTCAACCTGGGGCAGTCGCGCTTGTAGTGACCCAGCTCACCACAATTAAAGCACCCCTGTTTACCCTGGTTTCCCTGGGGAGCAGCAACAGGAGGAGCCGGAGTAGGTGTAGCAGGTGGGTTCCGGTTACCCTGAAGATTAACCCTGCAATCCTTTGCCTGGTGCCCAAGCTTATGGCACCTGTGGCAGCGGTTCCGGTCCTCGCAACGACCGTTGTGGTGAAACCCACACCGGTCACATTTTGGCAGTTTCCCAGTATAACCCCCCGGTTTTTGTTCAGACGACGATCCCCCAACATCAGACTTCCTCACCTGTTGAGGCTGAGCCGAGCTCGAGCCTTTCCCCACAGCTTCCCACTTCCGCTTGTTACTATCAGGAGCCTTCACAGTAGCGCCTCGAGGAGGCAAGACCCCTTCAGCCACCTTCATGTTGGTCAGCCTGTGAGCCGGCCGAACCACCTCCGAATAAACAGTGAGATTACCCGCAGCAACCAACCCTGCAATTTCCGGTACCAACCTAGCGACATAATGTTCAATCCTTCGGTATTCGGGTGCGTGCAGGTCAGGGCACAACACCGCCAACTCATTGTGCCGAGCAGTGTAAGCTTCAATCTCGGACCCCACCATCTTATGATTCCAGACTTCGTGCTCAAGTTTCTGGATTTCATCCCTCGGACAGTACTCGTTTTTCAGCAACTGGATGAACTCTGTCCAGGGCATAGCGTGGGCTTCCCCAATACCCATAGTCTGGGTGGTGGAGTTCCACCAAGTCAGAGCTTGACCCTCCAGGGTCGCAGAAGCATATTTCACCCGATCGCCTTCCGGGCAGCTGCACATCGAGAAAACCGATTCAATTTTCTCCAACCAGCGGAGCAGTCCCACTGCTCCTTCAGTGCCACTAAAGTTGTGGGGCTTGCAATCCATAAACTTTTTGTAGGAACACTAGGGTGGAGGAGGATTGACAGCACCACCTGGAACGGACACACAGGTGAAAATCAAGAAAATGTACAGTACCCCAGAACAAGGTAAAATAGGCGAGAATCGACGTACCACCCATAGCATTATGAGCGGCTTGGAATGCAGCCAGAGCAATATTCACGTGCTGCTGCATCATGTTATCCAACTCCGCTTGGGTCATATTAATGTTCCCACGGCCACCGCCGCCACCACGGCCGCCAGCACGACCGCCAGCACGGCCGCCTCTGCGACCTCCACGAGCTCCCGACATCTTCTGTCACAACATGAAACAAAAGATTTAGGCTTGCCCGTGGTATAACCCATTAGGAATTTCAAGAAACTAGACCGAGCCCAGCTCGGGTCCATCCGTTCAAGCCCAAAGTCCGCCAGGGATCCCATGCATCACAGTTTATGATCTCGTGTGCACCCGACATGATAAACTGTTCTACATGGTCCTCCAGGCGCGCTTTAAGTTTGAAGTTCAAGTCACCGAACACTAGCGCCCAATCATGGTATTATCATAAGTATAAGTACAAGACAGTATGCATAAGAACGAGCGTGTTCATTAGGGCATAGAAGAGAGATGTCCAAATCCCTGGACAGATCTCAAGAGTACGCCGAAGCTACCCCAATGTACACCGCCGTCAAGAAAGTTCAATAGTATATCGTTCGCCATCGAATCATAGTAAGGATGAGTCAAGAAATAGGATGATAAAGAGTAAATAGATGATGTAGCGTAGAAGATGACGACACCGACACCCCCGACAAGTCATATTGTTACCCACTTGTTAAGACTCGACTAATTGTGACCGTCTAGTGTGTGCGACTCAGTTATAGACTAGACTCTACATGCAGTCCTAGTTTACTATAACCGTTGGCTCTGATACCAATCTGTCACACCCTCAAATTCCACGTGCGGGGTTTTACCGCGAGGCGCGTGACACACCAGGATCTCAGTCAACGATCACAATAAACATACAACAAACATGCATTCATAATTATATTTAAAACCAAAATATCATGCTTTGAGCTGTAAACCAGCAGCGGAAGCATTCTTGTTTACAACCAAAAGACATATCATTGTTTACAAAACATTGTTTAATATGCTTCAAAATGTTAGACGCTGTGCATGACTCCGTGCGCCTAGCCCTTTGACTGCTACCTTAGCGACCTGGGAAAACATGCCAAAAATGTCAACATATAATGCTGGTGAGTTCACAGGTTTTCTTTTATAAAAGTGTTGTCACAAGTTCACAAAGATCATTTCCGTTAATACTATGTCATAAGAACGTTAGCTAGACGTTAAGTGTTTTTACTACTACGGTTGGGAACCCATTACTAAACATGAACCAAAAGATGATACCAGCCCAGATGACTGGGCTACCGATGCCTCGGTAACCCGATAGGTAGAGACAATATGCACCCGCCCGGCCCCGCCGTCGAGTGGGGCTTGTGAGGCCCAATAGATCTATCCACATTTCCCCCGTTGTGCGTTCCAGCACATTCATGGTTTCCCCCTGGGACTTTCCATAAAAGCCGTATAGTAACATAAAGAGCCCATAGTATGACATGACCTTTAAATAGTTTGCACAAAGCATGTTTCTCCCCCGAAAGCAAGACAGTAAAAGTGGGGCTGTGAAACTCACCTTGGATTGCGTTACTTGAAAACAGTTAAGTAATTATGCTATGATAGCCCCAATTAGTGGCGACCTATCATAAAATGTGTATAAGTATCCGGACTAATAACCCATGGGTTAACTAGTCCCCGAATGTCCAGACCGTGACCATAAACGTTTGAAAACATCTTTAACTGTTAAATTGACCGTGCCAGACAAGACCCGACATCCCATTGGTGACCCGGCATCCCACGTGTTAGGTAAATACAAGACATCATGCAACATATGCAATTAAACACTTAATACGCGCAATAGTTCACCTAGTCTAGCATAATGTCCGATTAACGCATAATTAGGTCCGAACACGTCTTACTAAGTCATTGGGTGCATCGCGGGGTTCCTATCATGTTCCTAGGTGTCAAATCATGTTCCGGGATGTCAAAACGCGTTCACGACAGCAGTACATGCGATTAGGAAAGTCACACGCGAGTAGGCTTCAGCCTATTGGCGATTAGGGGCCCAATCGCCTGATATATCAGGCGATTAGGGTCCTAATCGCCTTCATGTCTTCATAATCGCCTTCAGCATCAGGCGATTAGGATTCCTAATCGCCTGCTGCTGCTGTGTGACGGATTTGCGCGCGTTTAACCCTCCAAATCAGATCCGAAACATGCAACAACACCCAATATCAAACCTAAATCATTTACCAACCCATTCCAAGCAAAAACCCCCAACATATCACTGACCTAACATGTTCTAAGCAATTATTTCCTAAAATGGCAAAGTACTAGATTTCACCAACCAACCTTATCTTTCCTTAAATGGAAACAATCAGATTTCAATCTCTACAACTTGTAAATCATCAAACCTCTGAGCTAACATCTTCCTAGTATGAATTCCAACAACATTGCATCAACAATCATACCATAATCATCCTAAATCTTCAAGAACATTCAAATGGGTCAAAATACACATTTTCATCAAAACACAACAATAATGGCTCAAACTCTAAGATAACCTTCCTAATAATCTCTACATAGCAGAAGTACAATCATATCTTGGAAACAATCATGTTATAACCACCAAGAAGACCAACATATGCATGTAAACTTCACATATAACAAGCATTAAGGTGTAGACTTGGTTTAGAACTCTTTTGAAAGGTTTTTAAAGACACAAACTTAGTAAAACAAGGTCTGGACCTTTGGGGAACCAAAATAAAAATTTTACAAAGGTTAGGGATGAAGAACACACCTTGGGTTTTGTTAAAGAAAGGTGTGTAGGCTTGGAGATGGTGATTTTTGTAGCAAAATGAGTTCCAGAGGTGTTTCAAGGTGTGTGGGTGGCTTGGGATCAGCTAGGGTTGTTCTAGAGGTGTTTGGGGAGTTAAGGGTTCTATTTATAGGTGTTTTGACCCGGACCCTGCAGTATAGGCGATTAGCAGGTCGAGTCATGCGATTGGGAGCCTAATCGCATGCTACATCAGGCGATTAGGTCCCAATCGCCTGCTATCAACCCCTACTCGCCTATATATATAGGAGATTAGGCCCTCTTCCAGATCCTAATCGCCTGAAACCCACCAAGCTGGGTTTTCGGCGCGTTAAATACTATTTTAACACATATAAACACGTATTCACATACCGATAAGTCACATAATGATTCCAAACATATAATGCATGATAACTAACACGTTTACATCCGTTCACCAATTCCCGGGACTCGAGACTCGTGTGTGCATTAAACCCGGCGATTCCACGAATCACCAATCCTTGTACACATGGTTATGGACCGACTCCCGATGACCCCGCGGATCATCGTAACGACTCCCGATGATTCCCAGAATCATCATACCGACTCGACTGACCCCGTTAAGAACGTAATATGCATGACTCGCTAAGGTAGACTTACTAGTTTAGTCAACGTTACTAACCTGAGTTTGCCGGGTGTCACATTTATCCTATTACATTCGCACTCTTTCAGTCGCAAAACTTTTGGTCTAACAAAATATTGGACATATCCTTATCAGAATGTTACTAATTGTCTTTTATCATATAATGCATATATGTAAAACTAACTAAATTTAAACCCTTATGTCAGTAGACTACACGACTGTTTGTGTACTCTCACTCCTCGTAAATTTCATTATTTTATACCTACACCATTTTATTCATAGTTATTTCTAACACGTTATTTGTGATTTTTTTTTCACACGGCTTGTTGCAAGAGTTCAACTCGTTTACTTTCATTTTGAGCAACTGTGCGATTTACTCGATTTATATTATACTATTCTTTCAATCGAACTTTTTATGCTATACTTATATACTTACATGAACGCATATTTTGTATGCATATGTTTTCCTGTTTTGAGCAAAACCCTGTTATACTTTACATTATTTTGTTTTTCATCATGGCCAATGAACATACTAGTTGATAACTAGTATGAGATCTAAGCCAGTGCCCACGTACGACTCGGATTAGAGTATTTCTTTAATCCGAGGGGAACGGTGTAAACCTCAGGGTTTATCAATATGAGTGTTTAGAGCCAACGATGTGAACAAAAGTTACCGGTTAAGGGTAAACCCGAAAGGGAAGAACCTCTGACCATGTCTTACACTTACATGTTATTCTCATTACGGTTAAAAGGTAAACTCGAAAGGGAAGTACCTCTAACCATGTCATGATTAAACATTATTTTATTACAGTGGCTATTACATATAGGTTACACACATTTTTTTTTTTTTGGTATTATTTATGTTAGTGTTATGGAAAAGCATAACACCCTAGTGTAAGGTAAATCGGTGATTTCGGTCCGGAACGCAATCATGGGTTTACAGGTACATGGGGGTGGTGTGTAATTCTATTTAGGCTATTGGTAGACAATCAGTACGAGTCTAAAGTATCGGGAGTGTGGTGGGTTAGCTGCGGTACACCCTATATATAAGCATAAACGATACTGCGGGAGCGGATTAGGAATTTGACCAAGAACCTACCCATTACTGTATAATTACACCTTCATTAGATTGTTGACTAACGACCATCATTTTCGATAAGAACATTTTACATAAGCTTCAATTAGTTTTGTTGGAGTCTTCCTTGTTGACCACCTCTACAGAAAACCTTAAACTTTGTATACTTCTAAAGTAGGGGAGACAGTTTCATTAGTACCTCTGCCCCTCACCAGTTACATACTTTCCAAAAAAAAAAAAATCATTGTAAACTTTTACTTCGGATATAGACAAGTACATTAAATTTTGTAAAAACGTAAATGATGCAAAAAAATTTTTTTAAAAAATCTACTTAACTTTTACAACGCCATTTGTGTCTTAGAAACCTCCACTTGAAAGAAATTTCGAGACGAAATTTTCTAAAGTAGGGGAGACTGTGACAACTGTCACCTTTATATTTTATCAACTTGTCAAAACTAGCCCTTATACTCTTCATTTTTTTTCTTACCTTTTTAATATGTATTCTAGTCGTAACCAAATAATGATGCGTCATTTATAGAGATTGTTCATTTTAAATTTTGATTAAATCTTGAGCGTTTAAAGTTCATACAAAGATTTGAAAAGTTTAAAAAAAAATCACAAACATCAGAGCATGTGTTCTGACTATTCTCGATGACCAATATATATATATATATAATAAACAAGTGTTTATAAATAAAATAAATTGAACCACATAAAAGACAAAATTGAGAGCATATCTTCATCTCCTTCGTGAAGACCCTTCATATTTGATGGAAATGAAACGGCAACCCGTTTCGTGTAACCGGCCACTTTGAAACCCATTTATTTATTGCTTCAATTCGTTTTAAACTTTCTGTTTGAGTTTTCTCCATCATAATTGACCGAGTGCAACCGTTTCCATGATTAAAATCATAGCATAAACACGTTTTAATCGAGCCATAATAGATCCTTTATTGTTGAAACCGTCGCTTCTTTAAACAATTCAAACGAACGTTTTTTTCCCCTGAATAACGACCATTTCAAATCATTCCCAAGCCTTTAAAAAATCTAAACCCACATAAGATTTTATCAATAACATCCAGAAATTCTCCGATCATTGGAACCATGGAAACACCATAAAACAACCCATACTTTCTCTGTTAGCCTACACACACTTTCGGTACCTTTCGCTACGCATTCTGCTAACTTTCCAACAGATGCCACCACTATCTCTATAACCATTGCAACCCCTCTTGGTTTTGTAGCGAGCCTCTGTTAACTCCACAAAGAACTGCATGAAGTTCATTTGACACCGACTTAGTGACCCGTCCGACGTCCGTGAACCACCAACGCAGGTACCGTAAATAACCACATCCACTAGTTTGTAATTATTATACATATAGACACATACAGTATTTAGTACAAGTGTGTAATTATATTTGAAAGTCTATAAAGGATTCCAACACTGTAGCGTAATAGAAAAAAAACGATGAAATATGTTTGGCTATTTTTGTCGTTTGACTACAACTTTCAAAACACTTGAACCAAACATATATGGCACTTATTACGTTTGTTTTGTCTGTGCTATACATGTTTCAATATAGCACCACTACTTTTCATATATAGGCAAACATTTCTAAGTCCCACTAAACTTATACATAATAAGGGTGTTAGTAAGTTTAACTCTAAACTTGTAATTATAAAGTTTTGTTTCTATTTTATACATAAATAAAATAGGAAATATAAACCAGTTTTCTAACAAGTATTTCAATTAATTTTCTGTATGTACCAACATTTAAATATTTCCAAGTTAATTTATCTAATTAGTGAAATTGGTTAAGTTTTCAACTTGTAAACTTTTAAATAATAAACTTACTTTAGAAAACTTTTATTAATTAATCAACAACCCTAGATACTTTAGACTTTTAGACTTTTCCTTTATTAGTATTTTTATACGTTATAGGTTGAATTCCTCGGAATTCTCAATACTTAGCTCACGACCGCTTAAGTTGGATTTTGATCGCTTTCGCAAACTGTGAGTATATCTTTTCCCCTTTTTACTATTTTACTATTTTGGGGTGACTCATGTACTTACTATCAAGTTTTTATTTCTTTTACTAAATGCAATTCTCATGTGTGTTTGCGTTATGTTAATTTGTGTGTCTATGACTTGTCAAAATCATTAACCTTTGAGGGTCTGGCATTTCAATGAATAGTACTATGGTATACCCCCTTGAGACTCTGTTGAGAGAATCTTGGTCATTGTCTTGTTAATTCATTATTCAGTTGGTTAGTCATGTGTTAGTCATTATTCTCAGGTTTGGTTTTGAACGGATATTACTTATTACATAATTGCAAATGGTACCGCACATGAATTGCTAAACACTTTTCTACTATATTTATTTAAACAGGGTATGCTCACCAATACAATTTTTGTATTGACCAAATTATTTTGTACATGTTTCAGGTTGTTTTGAGATGCATTCTTTAAGCTTTCGGATTTATATTTAGATTTTGATTCATTGTATTTCAATTTAGTTGGCAGTTAGAATCCTTGTATTTTATTTCAATGTAATAAATTATTTAATCAATGTATTCAAATTTACACTTTAGTACCATGAGCTATTGAGCAATCGTCACTACGTGACACCTCGATGTTTCCGCCATCGGTTGGGGTGTTACAGATTGGTATCAGAGCCATGGTTATAGGGAATTAGGTTATTAGAATGCCTTGTAGCCTAGTCTATAACTAAGCTTACTTTCACGAGTGCTCTCGTGTATATTTCTCTTATTATTATATTTTCTTTCAAGGTATTTTAGCTATGATTCTTTCTCGTTATTCTTTGGTATTTTGCTTGGAGTAGAAGACATTTGTATTTCACAAATGAAACGATATCACCAAGTTAGGAGTGACGTCCATACCTTGGTGATTAGTTTCACTCCTCTATATGTTATTTATCTTAGGAATGTATCTTTGAGATAGGACTGACATCCACACCTCAAAGAGTATTTCCTTCAAAAAGGGACTTAACCACTAAGCTGGGAATGATATCCTTAACTTAGTGATTGGTTTCATTCCACAATCGTTTTCAATTTTGAAATACATCTTTGGGTTAGGAGTGAAATCCACATCCCAAGGATCTTATTTCTGCATCTCGTTTTTTTAATATCGCTAAAGTTTTGGAATTCACTAGTGATGGGACACGTGCAATCCGGAAGGGTGAGCGCCTGTATCCTGAGTATGTCGACCTGGGGTCTCTTGGGATGAGTATTCACTTTTAGGCTAAAGTACGCCCCCACAAATCACTAGGAAATTTCAAATACTTGAGTTAGTCAAAGTTTCCTATGGAAACAATTTCAATGTTTTACATCATTAATATTTATATTTGATTATCATTTGAAGATTCAATATAATCACTTGATGTTTCATATGCCATTATTCATTGATCATTCGCTTTTGAATTCCTTATCATCATTATTAAAACTTTTGTTCGTTATAATATCGCATTAAAGCTTACACTATTTCACTTATGCTTTGTGACTTTTACACTATAAGGTATTACTCTTTTTGCATTAAAACGTTTTATCCATGACTTAAGTTTTAAACTTTGTGTTCAACTTCGATCACATCCTAATTCAAGGAATGCTGCGTCATCATACAGTTAAAAATGAACATGGTTTTCCCAAAACTTATTATTTAATCTATTTTATATATTTTCATGGTGACAAACTTACTTGATCGAAGTCACAGTCAAATGATAAATTATGAATTTTCTTAAATATTGGTAATCTATTACATACGTTAATCTTATCATTCATGTCATTTTAAATCTTGGTCTTTTAATACACATTATATTTATACATACTTCATGAAATGGTTTTATTTTGCATTTTACAAACTTGTATTGCATATTTGTTTTCATATGACGTAGTCAATATATGTTTTCGGGAGAAAAATTTGCAACTAATAATAAGTCTTATAACATTTTTTTTCTTCAAACTCGACTTCTTGTAAACACATGAAAATGTGTATTTACGAAGATTTTTCAAATAAATTTGTTTTGAATCTAAAACACACTTCGATTTCTAAAGAGTTATCATGCATTACTACAATCTTTTCAACTATATCACAAAGTTTGAGCAAACTACGTTTTTGATAAACGGAAATTTATTGTCACACCCTCAAATTCCACGTGCGGGGTTTTACCGCGAGGCGCGTGACACACCAGGATCTCAGTCAACGATCACAATAAACATACAACAAACATGCATTCATAATTATATTTAAAACCAAAATATCATGCTTTGAGCTGTAAACCAGCAGCGGAAGCATTCTTGTTTACAACAAAAAGACATATCATTGTTTACAAAACATTGTTTAATATGCTTCAAAATGTTAGACGCTGTGCATGACTCCGTGCGCCTAGCCCTTTGACTGCTACCTTAGTGACCTGAGAAAACATGCCAAAAATGTCAACATATAATGCTGGTGAGTTCACAGGTTTTCTTTTATAAAAGTGTTGTCACAAGTTCACAAAGATCATTTCCGTTAATACTATGTCATAAGAACGTTAGCTAGACGTTAAGTGTTTTTACTACTACGGTTGGGAACCCATTACTAAACATGAACCAAAAGATGATACCAGCCCAGATGACTGGGCTACCGATGCCTCGGTAACCCGATAGGTAGAGACAATATGCACCCGCCCGGCCCCGCCGTCGAGTGGGGCTTGTGAGGCCCAATAGATCTATCCACATTTCCCCCGTTGTGCGTTCCAGCACATTCATGGTTTCCCCCTGGGACTTTCCATAAAAGCCGTATAGTAACATAAAGTGCCCATAGTATGACATGACCTTTAAATAGTTTGCACAAAGCATGTTTCTCTCCCGAAAGCAAGACAGTAAAAGTGGGGCTGTGAAACTCACCTTGGATTGCGTTACTTGAAAACAGTTAAGTAATTATGCTATGATAGCCCCAATTAGTGGCGACCTATCATAAAATGTGTATAAGTATCCGGACTAATAACCCGTGGGTTAACTAGTCCCCGAATGTCCAGACCGTGACCATAAACGTTTGAAAACATCTTTAACTGTTAAACTGACCGTGCCAGACAAGACCCGACATCCCATTGGTGACCCGGCATCCCACGTGTTAGGTAAATACAAGACATCATGCAACATATGCAATTAAACACTTAATACGCGCAATAGTTCACCTAGTCTAGCATAATGTCCGATTAACGCATAATCAGGTCCGAACACGTCTTACTAAGTCATTGGGTGCATCCCGGGGTTCCTATCATGTTCCTAGGTGTCAAATCATGTTCCGGGATGTCAAAACGCGTTCACGACAGCAGTACATGCGATTAGGAAAGTCACACGCGAGTAGGCTTCAGCCTATTGGCGATTAGGGGCCCAATCGCCTGATATATCAGGCGATTAGGGTCCTAATCGCCTTCATGTCTTCATAATCGCCTTCAGCATCAGGCGATTAGGATTCCTAATCGCCTGCTGCTGCTGTGTGACGGATTTGCGCGCGTTTAACCCTCCAAATCAGATCCGAAACATGCAACAACACCCAATATCAAACCTAAATCATTTACCAACCCATTCCAAGCAAAAACCCCCCAACATATCACTGACCTAACATGTTCTAAGCAATTATTTCCTAAAATGGCAAAGTACTAGATTTCACTAACCAACCTTATCTTTCCTTAAATGGAAACAATCAGATTTCAATCTCTACAACTTGTAAATCATCAAACCTCTGAGCTAACATCTTCCTAGTATGAATTCCAACAACATTGCATCAACAATCATACCATAATCATCCTAAATCTTCAAGAACATTCAAATGGGTCAAAATACACATTTTCATCAAAACACAACCATAATGGCTCAAACTCTAAGATAACCTTCCTAATAATCTCTACATAGCAGAAGTACAATCATATCTTGGAAACAATCATGTTATAACCACCAAGAAGACCAACATATGCATGTAAACTTCACATATAACAAGCATTAAGGTGTAGACTTGGTTTAGAACTCTTTTGAAAGGTTTTTAAAGACACAAACTTAGTAAAACAAGGTCTGGACCTTTGGGGAACCAAAATAACAATTTTACAAAGGTTAGGGATGAAGAACACACCTTGGGTTTTGTTAAAGAAAGGTGTGTAGGATTGGAGATGGTGATATTTGTAGCAAAATGAGTTCCATAGGTGTTTCAAGGTGTGTGGGTGGCTTGGGATCAGCTAGGGTTGTTCTAGAGGTGTTTGGGGAGTTAAGGGTTCTATTTATAGGTGTTTTGACCCGGACCCTGCAGTATAGGCGATTAGCAGGTCGAGTCATGCGATTGGGAGCCTAATCGCATGCTACATCAGGCAATTAGGTCCCAATCGCCTGCTATCAACCCCTACTCGCCTATATATATAGGCGATTAGGCCCTCTTCCAGATCCTAATCGCCTGAAACCCACCAAGCTGGGTTTTCGGCGCGTTAAACGCTATTTTAACACATATAAACACGTATTCACATACCGATAAGTCACATAATGATTCCAAACATATAATGCATGATAACTAACACGTTTACATCCGTTCACCAATTCCCGGGACTCGAGACTCGTGTGTGCATTAAACCCGGCGATTCCACGAATCACCAATCCTTGTACACATGGTTATGGACCGACTCCCGATGACCCCGCGGATCATCGTAACGACTCCCGATGATTCCCAGAATCATCATACCGACTCGACTGACCCCGTTAAGAACGTAATATGCATGACTCGCTAAGGTAGACTTACTAGTTTAGTCAACGTTACTAACCTGAGTTTGCCGGGTGTCACATCATCCCCCTGTTGAAAGAATTTTCGTCCCAAAAATTGCCCAAGGCCCAAAAAGGAAGAGACGAAAGAGAAGAAAAATTTTCCGGTTGCCACATCATCCCCCTGTTGAAAGGAATCTCGACCCGAGATTCATTCAGCTTCAGCAGAGACATGCCTTGATTCGAACGCGCGTTTAGGAAATAAATGGGGATACTTAGCCTTCATTTGATCTTCCCGTTCCCACGTGAACTCCGGTCCACGATTTGAGTTCCAACGGACTTTAACAATGCGGATTTTACTCCGGCGAAGGCTACGGATTTTATAGTCAAGAATTTCAACCGGTTCCTCCACAATACGCAGACGATCATCCACCTTGATCTCTTCGAGAGGAACAACCAAAGATTCATCCGCCAAACACTTCTTCAGATTAGAGACATGGAAGACATTATGAACATTATTGAGTTCAGCTGGCAGATCAAGCCTGTATGCTACCGGTCCAATCCGTTCCAGAATTGCGAACGGTCCCACATACCGAGGATTCAATTTGCCCCGCTTCCCAAAACGTATAACGCCCTTCCACGGAGATACCTTCAACAAAACCCTGTCGCCAACCTCAAACTCCAAAGGCTTGCGACGACGATCGGCATAGCTCTTTTGACGATCCCGAGCTGCTGCCATGCGGTTACGGATTTGTACGATCTTCTCAGAAGTTTCGTACACAAGTTCCGGGCCGGTGAGTTGACTCTCACCCACCTCGGCCCAACAAAGAGGAGACCGGCATTTCCGCCCGTAAAGAGCCTCGAACGGAGCTGCCTTAATGCTAGAATGGTAACTATTGTTGTAGGAGAATTCCACCAACGGTAGATGACTCTCCCACCCCTTGCCAAAATCGATTACACATGCCCGGAGCATGTCTTCTAACGTTTGGATTGTCCGCTCACTTTGACCGTCAGTTTGCGGATGATACGCTGTGCTCATGTCTAACTGAGTACCCAGAGCCTTATGCAAGGATTTCCAGAAGTTAGAGGCGAACCGAGGATCACGATCAGAAATAATAGAGACAGGCACCCCGTGCCGAGAGACCACTTCCTTGAGATATAACTGTGCCAGACGCTCGAGGCCATCGGTATCTTTGATAGCGAGGAAGTGCGCAGACTTTGTCAACCCATCGACAATTGCCCAGATCATGTTACAACCACTGGGCGATTTCGGGAGTTTGGTCACAAAGTCCATCGTAATCCGCTCCCACTTCCATTCGGGAATTTCAGGCTGTTGCAGAAGGCCGGATGGCTTTTGATACTCGACCTTGACCTTGGCACAGGTCAAGCACTTGCTCACATACGAAGCCACGTCCGCCTTCATGTTCGGCCACCAATAAAATATCTTTAGGTCTTGATACATCTTATCGGAGCCAGGGTGAATAGAGTACCGGGACTTGTGAGCTTCATCAAGAACGAGCTCCCGCAAGCCCCCAAATAAAGGAACCCAAATACGTTCAGCGAAATAGTGTAACCCATCGGACCTGAGCTCAAGGTGGCTATCAGCACCATGCATGGTTTCAGCTTTAAGGTTTTCCTCCTTCAAAGCTTCTTGCTGCGCCGAACGGATTCGATCAGGTAAGCCGGAATGGATGGTGAGCTGAAGAGCTCGAACACGACGAGGTTTAGCCGTTTCCTTCCTGCTCAAGGCGTCTGCGACCACATTCGCCTTGCCAGGATGGTATTTAATAGCGCACTCGTAATCATTAAGAAGCTCGACCCAGCGACGCTGTCTTATATTCAACACCTTCTGATCAAAGATATGCTGGAGGCTCTTGTGATCGGTGTAGATAGTGCACTTGGTACCATACAAGTAATGCCTCCAAATCTTTAAAGCAAAGACTACAGCACCCAATTCCAGATCATGGGTGGGGTAGTTTTTCTCATGAACTTTGAGCTGACGGGAAGCATAGGCGATGACCTTCTCGCGCTGCATTAGTACACAACCGAGACCCCGGATAGAAGCGTCCCAATAAACCACAAAATCGTCCGTGCCCTCAGGCAAGGACAAGATAGGAGCAGAACAGAGTTTAGCCTTTAACATCTGGAAGGCCGACTCCTGCGAATCACCCCAGTCAAACTTCCTGTCCTTCTGGGTAAGCGAGGTGAGGGGTTGAGCGGTCTTCGAAAATCCCTCGATAAAACGACGATAATAACCTGCAAGGCCCAGGAATTGCCGCACCTCAGATGGCGTCTTTGGTGCTTCCCAGTCCTTAATGGCTTCAATCTTAGCTGGGTCGACGTGAATTCCTTTCTCATTAACTACATGACCAAGGAATTGGACTTCACGCAACCAGAAGCTACACTTAGAAAACTTGGCGTACAACTGTTCCCGCCTCAGGAGTTCCAAAACAAGACGCAAGTGTTCCTGGTGGTCCACCTCGTTCTTGGAATAGACTAGAATATCATCAATGAAGACAATCACGAACTTATCAAGATAAGGCTTACAAACACGGTTCATCAGATCCATAAAAATGGCCGGTGCATTGGTGAGACCAAAAGGCATGACCAAGAATTCAAAATGGCCATAGCGAGTTCGAAAGGCAGTCTTCGGAATGTCAGCTTCTTGAACCCTCAACTGATGGTACCCCGACCTCAAATCGATCTTTGAATAGAAACTAGAACCCTGAAGCTGGTCAAATAAGTCATCGATGCGAGGAAGAGGATAACGATTCTTGATGGTAACCTTGTTCAATTCCCGGTAGTCGATACACATTCGTAGGCTTCCGTCCTTCTTCTTGACAAACAGAATAGGGGCTCCCCACGGGGACGAACTAGGTCGGATGAAACCTTTCTCTAACAGCTCCTGCAACTGGTTAGACAACTCCTGCATCTCGGGAGGTGCAAGACGATAAGGGGCTCGGGCAATAGGGGCCGCACCTGGAGCAAGTTCAATACCGAATTCGACCTGACGGTAAGGTGGAAGACCAGGTAAGTCTTCAGGAAATACATCGGGAAAATCACGGACAACAGGAATGTCTTCAATCTTCTTCTCTTCCTCAGACGAAACCGAAACGAGTGCCAGAATGGCAGAATACCCCTTCCGAAGATACTTATAGGCTTTCATACACGAAATGATACTCAACGGGACCCCGCTCTTCTCACCGTGCACCAACAGAATTTCTCCATCAGGGAGAGGAAGTCGAATGACTTTATCAAAACAAACGATCTCCGCATGATACAAAGACAACCAATCCATACCCACGACAACATCGAAACTACCCAAGGACACCGGCATAAGATCAATAGGGAAGGAATAACCCGACAACTCAAGGTGACACTCCCTAAGGACGTGCGTCGCCTCGACTTTCTTACCATCAGCCAATTCTATCAAGTACTTAGCCTCTAAAGGCGTAGGTACCCTATCAAGCAATTGACTAAACCCAAGAGATATAAAACTCTTATCGGCACCGGAATCGAATAAAACCGTAGCATAGCGATTATCGAGAAGAAACGTACCAGTAACAGTGTCAGGATCCTGTCGAGCACCGCTCGAACCAATCACGAAGGCGCGAGCATTCCTGCCTCCGCCCCCATTGTTTCCATTACCCGACCCGTTCTTCCCGGCTTCACCCTGTTTCAACCTGGGGCAGTCGCGCTTGTAGTGACCCAGCTCACCACAATTAAAGCACCCCTGTTTACCCTGGTTTCCCTGGGGAGCAGCAACAGGAGGAGCCGGAGTAGGTGTAGCAGGTGGGTTCCGGTTACCCTGAAGATTAACCCTGCAATCCTTTGCCTGGTGCCCAAGCTTATGGCACCTGTGGCAGCGGTTCCGGTCCTCGCAACGACCGTTGTGGTGAAACCCACACCGGTCACATTTTGGCAGTTTCCCAGTATAACCCCCCGGTTTTTGTTCAGACGACGATCCCCCAACATCAGACTTCCTCACCTGTTGAGGCTGAGCCGAGCTCGAGCCTTTCCCCACAGCTTCCCACTTCCGCTTGTTACTATCAGGAGCCTTCACAGTAGCGCCTCGAGGAGGCAAGACCCCTTCAGCCACCTTCATGTTGGTCAGCCTGTGAGCCGGCCGAACCACCTCAGAATAAACAGTGAGATTACCCGCAGCAACCAACCCTGCAATTTCCGGTACCAACCTAGCGACATAATGTTCAATCCTTCGGTATTCGGGTGCGTGCAGGTCAGGGCACAACACCGCCAACTCATTGTGCCGAGCAGTGTAAGCTTCAATCTCGGACCCCACCATCTTATGATTCCAGACTTCGTGCTCAAGTTTCTGGATTTCATCCCTCGGACAGTACTCGTTTTTCAGCAACTGGATGAACTCTGTCCAGGGCATAGCGTGGGCTTCCCCAATACCCATAGTCTGGGTGGTGGAGTTCCACCAAGTCAGAGCTTGACCCTCCAGGGTCGCAGAAGCATATTTCACCCGATCGCCTTCCGGGCAGCTGCACATCGAGAAAACCGATTCAATTTTCTCCAACCAGCGGAGCAGTCCCACTGCTCCTTCAGTGCCACTAAAGTTGTGGGGCTTGCAATCCATAAACTTTTTGTAGGAACACTAGGGTGGAGGAGGATTGACAGCACCACCTGGAACGGACACACAGGTGAAAATCAAGAAAATGTACAGTACCCCAGAACAAGGTAAAATAGGCGAGAATCGACGTACCACCCATAGCATTATGAGCGGCTTGGAATGCAGCCAGAGCAATATTCACGTGCTGCTGCATCATGTTATCCAACTCCGCTTGGGTCATATTAATGTTCCCACGGCCACCGCCGCCACCACGGCCGCCAGCACGACCGCCAGCACGGCCGCCTCTGCGACCTCCACGAGCTCCCGACATCTTCTGTCACAACATGAAACAAAAGATTTAGGCTTGCCCGTGGTATAACCCATTAGGAATTTCAAGAAACTAGACCGAGCCCAGCTCGGGTCCATCCGTTCAAGCCCAAAGTCCGCCAGGGATCCCATGCATCACAGTTTATGATCTCGTGTGCACCCGACATGATAAACTGTTCTACATGGTCCTCCAGGCGCGCTTTAAGTTTGAAGTTCAAGTCACCGAACACTAGCGCCCAATCATGGTATTATCATAAGTATAAGTACAAGACAGTATGCATAAGAACGAGCGTGTTCATTAGGGCATAGAAGAGAGATGTCCAAATCCCTGGACAGATCTCAAGAGTACGCCGAAGCTACCCCAATGTACACCGCCGTCAAGAAAGTTCAATAGTATATCGTTCGCCATCGAATCATAGTAAGGATGAGTCAAGAAATAGGATGATAAAGAGTAAATAGATGATGTAGCGTAGAAGATGACGACACCGACACCCCCGACAAGTCATATTGTTACCCACTTGTTAAGACTCGACTAATTGTGACCGTCTAGTGTGTGCGACTCAGTTATAGACTAGACTCTACATGCAGTCCTAGTTTACTATAACCGTTGGCTCTGATACCAATCTGTCACACCCTCAAATTCCACGTGCGGGGTTTTACCGCGAGGCGCGTGACACACCAGGATCTCAGTCAACGATCACAATAAACATACAACAAACATGCATTCATAATTATATTTAAAACCAAAATATCATGCTTTGAGCTGTAAACCAGCAGCGGAAGCATTCTTGTTTACAACCAAAAGACATATCATTGTTTACAAAACATTGTTTAATATGCTTCAAAATGTTAGACGCTGTGCATGACTCCGTGCGCCTAGCCCTTTGACTGCTACCTTAGCGACCTGAGAAAACATGCCAAAAATGTCAACATATAATGCTGGTGAGTTCACAGGTTTTCTTTTATAAAAGTGTTGTCACAAGTTCACAAAGATCATTTCCGTTAATACTATGTCATAAGAACGTTAGCTAGACGTTAAGTGTTTTTACTACTACGGTTGGGAACCCATTACTAAACATGAACCAAAAGATGATACCAGCCCAGATGACTGGGCTACCGATGCCTCGGTAACCCGATAGGTAGAGACAATATGCACCCGCCCGGCCCCGCCGTCGAGTGGGGCTTGTGAGGCCCAATAGATCTATCCACATTTCCCCCGTTGTGCGTTCCAGCACATTCATGGTTTCCCCCTGGGACTTTCCATAAAAGCCGTATAGTAACATAAAGAGCCCATAGTATGACATGACCTTTAAATAGTTTGCACAAAGCATGTTTCTCCCCCGAAAGCAAGACAGTAAAAGTGGGGCTGTGAAACTCACCTTGGATTGCGTTACTTGAAAACAGTTAAGTAATTATGCTATGATAGCCCCAATTAGTGGCGACCTATCATAAAATGTGTATAAGTATCCGGACTAATAACCCATGGGTTAACTAGTCCCCGAATGTCCAGACCGTGACCATAAACGTTTGAAAACATCTTTAACTGTTAAATTGACCATGCCAGACAAGACCCGACATCCCATTGGTGACCCGGCATCCCACGTGTTAGGTAAATACAAGACATCATGCAACATATGCAATTAAACACTTAATACGCGCAATAGTTCACCTAGTCTAGCATAATGTCCGATTAACGCATAATTAGGTCCGAAAACGTCTTACTAAGTCATTGGGTGCATCGCGGGGTTCCTATCATGTTCCTAGGTGTCAAATCATGTTCCGGGATGTCAAAACGCGTTCACGACAGCAGTACATGCGATTAGGAAAGTCACACGCGAGTAGGCTTCAGCCTATTGGCGATTAGGGGCCCAATCGCCTGATATATCAGGCGATTAGGGGCCCAATCGCCTGATATATCAGGCGATTAGGGTCCTAATCGCCTTCATGTCTTCATAATCGCCTTCAGCATCAGGCGATTAGGATTCCTAATCGCCTGCTGCTGCTGTGTGACGGATTTGCGCGCGTTTAACCCTCCAAATCAGATCCGAAACATGCAACAACACCCAATATCAAACCTAAATCATTTACCAACCCATTCCAAGCAAAAACCCCCAACATATCACTGACCTAACATGTTCTAAGCAATTATTTCCTAAAATGGCAAAGTACTAGATTTCACCAACCAACCTTATCTTTCCTTAAATGGAAACAATCAGATTTCAATCTCTACAACTTGTAAATCATCAAACCTCTGAGCTAACATCTTCCTAGTATGAATTCCAACAACATTGCATCAACAATCATACCATAATCATCCTAAATCTTCAAGAACATTCAAATGGGTCAAAATACACATTTTCATCAAAACACAACAATAATGGCTCAAACTCTAAGATAACCTTCCTAATAATCTCTACATAGCAGAAGTACAATCATATCTTGGAAACAATCATGTTATAACCACCAAGAAGACCAACATATGCATGTAAACTTCACATATAACAAGCATTAAGGTGTAGACTTGGTTTAGAACTCTTTTGAAAGGTTTTTAAAGACACAAACTTAGTAAAACAAGGTCTGGACCTTTGGGGAACCAAAATAAAAATTTTACAAAGGTTAGGGATGAAGAACACACCTTGGGTTTTGTTAAAGAAAGGTGTGTAGGCTTGGAGATGGTGATTTTTGTAGCAAAATGAGTTCCAGAGGTGTTTCAAGGTGTGTGGGTGGCTTGGGATCAGCTAGGGTTGTTCTAGAGGTGTTTGGGGAGTTAAGGGTTCTATTTATAGGTGTTTTGACCCGGACCCTGCAGTATAGGCGATTAGCAGGTCGAGTCATGCGATTGGGAGCCTAATCGCATGCTACATCAGGCGATTAGGTCCCAATCGCCTGCTATCAACCCCTACTCGCCTATATATATAGGAGATTAGGCCCTCTTCCAGATCCTAATCGCCTGAAACCCACCAAGCTGGGTTTTCGGCGCGTTAAATGCTATTTAACACATATAAACACGTATTCACATACCGATAAGTCACATAATGATTCCAAACATATAATGCATGATAACTAACACGTTTACATCCGTTCACCAATTCCCGGGACTCGAGACTCGTGTGTGCATTAAACCCGGCGATTCCACGAATCACCAATCCTTGTACACATGGTTATGGACCGACTCCCGATGACCCCGCGGATCATCGTAACGACTCCCGATGATTCCCAGAATCATCATACCGACTCGACTGACCCCGTTAAGAACGTAATATGCATGACTCGCTAAGGTAGACTTACTAGTTTAGTCAACGTTACTAACCTGAGTTTGCCGGGTGTCACATTTATCCTATTACATTCGCACTCTTTCAGTCGCAAAACTTTTGGTCTAACAAAATATTGGACATATCCTTATCAGAATGTTACTAATTGTCTTTTATCATATAATGCATATATGTAAAACTAACTAAATTTAAACCCTTATGTCAGTAGACTACACGACTGTTTGTGTACTCTCACTCCTCGTAAATTTCATTATTTTATACCTACACCATTTTATTCATAGTTATTTCTAACACGTTATTTGTGATTTTTTTTTCACACGGCTTGTTGCAAGAGTTCAACTCGTTTACTTTCATTTTGAGCAACTGTGCGATTTACTCGATTTATATTATACTATTCTTTCAATCGAACTTTTTATGCTATACTTATATACTTACATGAACGCATATTTTGTATGCATATGTTTTCCTGTTTTGAGCAAAACCCTGTTATACTTTACATTATTTTGTTTTTCATCATGGCCAATGAACATACTAGTTGATAACTAGTATGAGATCTAAGCCAGTGCCCACGTACGACTCGGATTAGAGTATTTCTTTAATCCGAGGGGAACGGTGTAAACCTCAGGGTTTATCAATATGAGTGTTTAGAGCCAACGATGTGAACAAAAGTTACCGGTTAAGGGTAAACCCGAAAGGGAAGAACCTCTGACCATGTCTTACACTTACATGTTATTCTCATTACGGTTAAAAGGTAAACTCGAAAGGGAAGTACCTCTAACCATGTCATGATTAAACATTATTTTATTACAGTGGCTATTACATATAGGTTACACACATTTTTTTTTTTTTGGTATTATTTATGTTAGTGTTATGGAAAAGCATAACACCCTAGTGTAAGGTAAATCGGTGATTTCGGTCCGGAACGCAATCATGGGTTTACAGGTACATGGGGGTGGTGTGTAATTCTATTTAGGCTATTGGTAGACAATCAGTACGAGTCTAAAGTATCGGGAGTGTGGTGGGTTAGCTGCGGTACACCCTATATATAAGCATAAACGATACTGCGGGAGCGGATTAGGAATTTGACCAAGAACCTACCCATTACTGTATAATTACACCTTCATTAGATTGTTGACTAACGACCATCATTTTCGATAAGAACATTTTACATAAGCTTCAATTAGTTTTGTTGGAGTCTTCCTTGTTGACCACCTCTACAGAAAACCTTAAACTTTGTATACTTCTAAAGTAGGGGAGACAGTTTCATTAGTACCTCTGCCCCTCACCAGTTACATACTTTCCAAAAAAAAAAAAAATCATTGTAAACTTTTACTTCGGATATAGACAAGTACATTAAATTTTGTAAAAACGTAAATGATGCAAAAAAATTTTTTTAAAAAATCTACTTAACTTTTACAACGCCATTTGTGTCTTAGAAACCTCCACTTGAAAGAAATTTCGAGACGAAATTTTCTAAAGTAGGGGAGACTGTGACAACTGTCACCTTTATATTTTATCAACATGTCAAAACTAGCCCTTATACTCTTCATTTTTTTTCTTACCTTTTTAATATGTATTCTAGTCGTAACCAAATAATGATGCGTCATTTATAGAGATTGTTCATTTTAAATTTTGATTAAATCTTGAGCGTTTAAAGTTCATACAAAGATTTGAAAAGTTTAAAAAAAAATCACAAACATCAGAGCATGTGTTCTGACTATTCTCGATGACCAATATATATATATATATATAATAAACAAGTGTTTATAAATAAAATAAATTGAACCACATAAAAGACAAAATTGAGAGCATATCTTCATCTCCTTCGTGAAGACCCTTCATATTTGATGGAAATGAAACGGCAACCCGTTTCGTGTAACCGGCCACTTTGAAACCCATTTATTTATTGCTTCAATTCGTTTTAAACTTTCTGTTTGAGTTTTCTCCATCATAATTGACCGAGTGCAACCGTTTCCATGATTAAAATCATAGCATAAACACGTTTTAATCGAGCCATAATAGATCCTTTATTGTTGAAACCGTCGCTTCTTTAAACAATTCAAACGAACGTTTTTTTCCCCTGAATAACGACCATTTCAAATCATTCCCAAGCCTTTAAAAAATCTAAACCCACATAAGATTTTATCAATAACATCCAGAAATTCTCCGATCATTGGAACCATGGAAACACCATAAAACAACCCATACTTTCTCTGTTAGCCTACACACACTTTCGGTACCTTTCGCTACGCATTCTGCTAACTTTCCAACAGATGCCACCACTATCTCTATAACCATTGCAACCCCTCTTGGTTTTGTAGCGAGCCTCTGTTAACTCCACAAAGAACTGCATGAAGTTCATTTGACACCGACTTAGTGACCCGTCCGACGTCCGTGAACCACCAACGCAGGTACCGTAAATAACCACATCCACTAGTTTGTAATTATTATACATATAGACACATACAGTATTTAGTACAAGTGTGTAATTATATTTGAAAGTCTATAAAGGATTCCAACACTGTAGCGTAATAGAAAAAAAACGATGAAATATGTTTGGCTATTTTTGTCGTTTGACTACAACTTTCAAAACACTTGAACCAAACATATATGGCACTTATTACGTTTGTTTTGTCTGTGCTATACATGTTTCAATATAGCACCACTACTTTTCATATATAGGCAAACATTTCTAAGTCCCACTAAACTTATACATAATAAGGGTGTTAGTAAGTTTAACTCTAAACTTGTAATTATAAAGTTTTGTTTCTATTTTATACATAAATAAAATAGGAAATATAAACCAGTTTTCTAACAAGTATTTCAATTAATTTTCTGTATGTACCAACATTTAAATATTTCCAAGTTAATTTATCTAATTAGTGAAATTGGTTAAGTTTTCAACTTGTAAACTTTTAAATAATAAACTTACTTTAGAAAACTTTTATTAATTAATCAACAACCCTAGATACTTTAGACTTTTAGACTTTTCCTTTATTAGTATTTTTATACGTTATAGGTTGAATTCCTCGGAATTCTCAATACTTAGCTCACGACCGCTTAAGTTGGATTTTGATCGCTTTCGCAAACTGTGAGTATATCTTTTCCCCTTTTTACTGTTTTACTATTTTGGGGTGACTCATGTACTTACTATCAAGTTTTTATTTCTTTTACTAAATGCAATTCTCATGTGTGTTTGCGTTATGTTAATTTGTGTGTCTATGACTTGTCAAAATCATTAACCTTTGAGGGTCTGGCATTTCAATGAATAGTACTATGGTATACCCCCTTGAGACTCTGTTGAGAGAATCTTGGTCATTGTCTTGTTAATTCATTATTCAGTTGGTTAGTCATGTGTTAGTCATTATTCTCAGGTTTGGTTTTGAACGGATATTACTTATTACATAATTGCAAATGGTACCGCACATGAATTGCTAAACACTTTTCTACTATATTTATTTAAACAGGGTATGCTCACCAATACAATTTTTGTATTGACCAAATTATTTTGTACATGTTTCAGGTTGTTTTGAGATGCATTCTTTAAGCTTTCGGATTTATATTTAGATTTTGATTCATTGTATTTCAATTTAGTTGGCAGTTAGAATCCTTGTATTTTATTTCAATGTAATAAATTATTTAATCAATGTATTCAAATTTACACTTTAGTACCATGAGCTATTGAGCAATCGTCACTACGTGACACCTCGATGTTTCCGCCATCGGTTGGGGTGTTACAGATTGGTATCAGAGCCATGGTTATAGGGAATTAGGTTATTAGAATGCCTTGTAGCCTAGTCTATAACTAAGCTTACTTTCACGAGTGCTCTCGTGTATATTTCTCTTATTATTATATTTTCTTTCAAGGTATTTTAGCTATGATTCTTTCTCGTTATTCTTTGGTATTTTGCTTGGAGTAGAAGACATTTGTATTTCACAAATGAAACGATATCACCAAGTTAGGAGTGACGTCCATACCTTGGTGATTAGTTTCACTCCTCTATATGTTATTTATCTTAGGAATGTATCTTTGAGATAGGAGTGACATCCACACCTCAAAGAGTATTTCCTTCAAAAAGGGACTTAACCACTAAGCTGGGAATGATATCCTTAACTTAGTGATTGGTTTCATTCCACAATCGTTTTCAATTTTGAAATACATCTTTGGGTTAGGAGTGAAATCCACATCCCAAGGATCTTATTTCTGCATCTCGTTTTTTTAATATCGCTAAAGTTTTGGAATTCACTAGTGATGGGACACGTGCAATCCGGAAGGGTGAGCGCCTGTATCCTGAGTATGTCGACCTGGGGTCTCTTGGGATGAGTATTCACTTTTAGGCTAAAGTACGCCCCCACAAATCACTAGGAAATTTCAAATACTTGAGTTAGTCAAAGTTTCCTATGGAAACAATTTCAATGTTTTACATCATTAATATTTATATTTGATTATCATTTGAAGATTCAATATAATCACTTGATGTTTCATATGCCATTATTCATTGATCATTCGCTTTTGAATTCCTTATCATCATTATTAAAACTTTTGTTCGTTATAATATCGCATTAAAGCTTACACTATTTCACTTATGCTTTGTGACTTTTACACTATAAGGTATTACTCTTTTTGCATTAAAACGTTTTATCCATGACTTAAGTTTTAAACTTTGTGTTCAACTTCGATCACATCCTAATTCAAGGAATGCTGCGTCATCATACAGTTAAAAATGAACATGGTTTTCCCAAAACTTATTATTTAATCTATTTTATATATTTTCATGGTGACAAACTTACTTGATCGAAGTCACAGTCAAATGATAAATTATGAATTTTCTTAAATATTGGTAATCTATTACATACGTTAATCTTATCATTCATGTCATTTTAAATCTTGGTCTTTTAATACACATTATATTTATACATACTTCATGAAATGGTTTTATTTTGCATTTTACAAACTTGTATTGCATATTTGTTTTCATATGACGTAGTCAATATATGTTTTCGGGAGAAAAATTTGCAACTAATAATAAGTCTTATAACATTTTTTTTTCTTCAAACTCGACTTCTTGTAAACACATGAAAATGTGTATTTACGAAGATTTTTCAAATAAATTTGTTTTGAATCTAAAACACACTTCGATTTCTAAAGAGTTATCATGCATTACTACAATCTTTTCAACTATATCACAAAGTTTGAGCAAACTACGTTTTTGATAAACGGAAATTTATTGTCACACCCTCAAATTCCACGTGCGGGGTTTTACCGCGAGGCGCGTGACACACCAGGATCTCAGTCAACGATCACAATAAACATACAACAAACATGCATTCATAATTATATTTAAAACCAAAATATCATGCTTTGAGCTGTAAACCAGCAGCGGAAGCATTCTTGTTTACAACAAAAAGACATATCATTGTTTACAAAACATTGTTTAATATGCTTCAAAATGTTAGACGCTGTGCATGACTCCGTGCGCCTAGCCCTTTGACTGCTACCTTAGTGACCTGAGAAAACATGCCAAAAATGTCAACATATAATGCTGGTGAGTTCACAGGTTTTCTTTTATAAAAGTGTTGTCACAAGTTCACAAAGATCATTTCCGTTAATACTATGTCATAAGAACGTTAGCTAGACGTTAAGTGTTTTTACTACTACGGTTGGGAACCCATTACTAAACATGAACCAAAAGATGATACCAGCCCAGATGACTGGGCTACCGATGCCTCGGTAACCCGATAGGTAGAGACAATATGCACCCGCCCGGCCCCGCCGTCGAGTGGGGCTTGTGAGGCCCAATAGATCTATCCACATTTCCCCCGTTGTGCGTTCCAGCACATTCATGGTTTCCCCCTGGGACTTTCCATAAAAGCCGTATAGTAACATAAAGTGCCCATAGTATGACATGACCTTTAAATAGTTTGCACAAAGCATGTTTCTCCCCCGAAAGCAAGACAGTAAAAGTGGGGCTGTGAAACTCACCTTGGATTGCGTTACTTGAAAACAGTTAAGTAATTATGCTATGATAGCCCCAATTAGTGGCGACCTATCATAAAATGTGTATAAGTATCCGGACTAATAACCCGTGGGTTAACTAGTCCCCGAATGTCCAGACCGTGACCATAAACGTTTGAAAACATCTTTAACTGTTAAACTGACCGTGCCAGACAAGACCCGACATCCCATTGGTGACCCGGCATCCCACGTGTTAGGTAAATACAAGACATCATGCAACATATGCAATTAAACACTTAATACGCGCAATAGTTCACCTAGTCTAGCATAATGTCCGATTAACGCATAATCAGGTCCGAACACGTCTTACTAAGTCATTGGGTGCATCCCGGGGTTCCTATCATGTTCCTAGGTGTCAAATCATGTTCCGGGATGTCAAAACGCGTTCACGACAGCAGTACATGCGATTAGGAAAGTCACACGCGAGTAGGCTTCAGCCTATTGGCGATTAGGGGCCCAATCGCCTGATATATCAGGCGATTAGGGTCCTAATCGCCTTCATGTCTTCATAATCGCCTTCAGCATCAGGCGATTAGGATTCCTAATCGCCTGCTGCTGCTGTGTGACGGATTTGCGCGCGTTTAACCCTCCAAATCAGATCCGAAACATGCAACAACACCCAATATCAAACCTAAATCATTTACCAACCCATTCCAAGCAAAAACCCCCCAACATATCACTGACCTAACATGTTCTAAGCAATTATTTCCTAAAATGGCAAAGTACTAGATTTCACTAACCAACCTTATCTTTCCTTAAATGGAAACAATCAGATTTCAATCTCTACAACTTGTAAATCATCAAACCTCTGAGCTAACATCTTCCTAGTATGAATTCCAACAACATTGCATCAACAATCATACCATAATCATCCTAAATCTTCAAGAACATTCAAATGGGTCAAAATACACATTTTCATCAAAACACAACCATAATGGCTCAAACTCTAAGATAACCTTCCTAATAATCTCTACATAGCAGAAGTACAATCATATCTTGGAAACAATCATGTTATAACCACCAAGAAGACCAACATATGCATGTAAACTTCACATATAACAAGCATTAAGGTGTAGACTTGGTTTAGAACTCTTTTGAAAGGTTTTTAAAGACACAAACTTAGTAAAACAAGGTCTGGACCTTTGGGGAACCAAAATAACAATTTTACAAAGGTTAGGGATGAAGAACACACCTTGGGTTTTGTTAAAGAAAGGTGTGTAGGATTGGAGATGGTGATATTTGTAGCAAAATGAGTTCCATAGGTGTTTCAAGGTGTGTGGGTGGCTTGGGATCAGCTAGGGTTGTTCTAGAGGTGTTTGGGGAGTTAAGGGTTCTATTTATAGGTGTTTTGACCCGGACCCTGCAGTATAGGCGATTAGCAGGTCGAGTCATGCGATTGGGAGCCTAATCGCATGCTACATCAGGCAATTAGGTCCCAATCGCCTGCTATCAACCCCTACTCGCCTATATATATAGGCGATTAGGCCCTCTTCCAGATCCTAATCGCCTGAAACCCACCAAGCTGGGTTTTCGGCGCGTTAAACGCTATTTTAACACATATAAACACGTATTCACATACCGATAAGTCACATAATGATTCCAAACATATAATGCATGATAACTAACACGTTTACATCCGTTCACCAATTCCCGGGACTCGAGACTCGTGTGTGCATTAAACCCGGCGATTCCACGAATCACCAATCCTTGTACACATGGTTATGGACCGACTCCCGATGACCCCGCGGATCATCGTAACGACTCCCGATGATTCCCAGAATCATCATACCGACTCGACTGACCCCGTTAAGAACGTAATATGCATGACTCGCTAAGGTAGACTTACTAGTTTAGTCAACGTTACTAACCTGAGTTTGCCGGGTGTCACATCATCCCCCTGTTGAAAGAATTTTCGTCCCAAAAATTGCCCAAGGCCCAAAAAGGAAGAGACGAAAGAGAAGAAAAATTTTCCGGTTGCCACATCATCCCCCTGTTGAAAGGAATCTCGACCCGAGATTCATTCAGCTTCAGCAGAGACATGCCTTGATTCGAACGCGCGTTTAGGAAATAAATGGGGATACTTAGCCTTCATTTGATCTTCCCGTTCCCACGTGAACTCCGGTCCACGATTTGAGTTCCAACGGACTTTAACAATGCGGATTTTACTCCGGCGAAGGCTACGGATTTTATAGTCAAGAATTTCAACCGGTTCCTCCACAATACGCAGACGATCATCCACCTTGATCTCTTCGAGAGGAACAACCAAAGATTCATCCGCCAAACACTTCTTCAGATTAGAGACATGGAAGACATTATGAACATTATTGAGTTCAGCTGGCAGATCAAGCCTGTATGCTACCGGTCCAATCCGTTCCAGAATTGCGAACGGTCCCACATACCGAGGATTCAATTTGCCCCGCTTCCCAAAACGTATAACGCCCTTCCACGGAGATACCTTCAACAAAACCCTGTCGCCAACCTCAAACTCCAAAGGCTTGCGACGACGATCGGCATAGCTCTTTTGACGATCCCGAGCTGCTGCCATGCGGTTACGGATTTGTACGATCTTCTCAGAAGTTTCGTACACAAGTTCCGGGCCGGTGAGTTGACTCTCACCCACCTCGGCCCAACAAAGAGGAGACCGGCATTTCCGCCCGTAAAGAGCCTCGAACGGAGCTGCCTTAATGCTAGAATGGTAACTATTGTTGTAGGAGAATTCCACCAACGGTAGATGACTCTCCCACCCCTTGCCAAAATCGATTACACATGCCCGGAGCATGTCTTCTAACGTTTGGATTGTCCGCTCACTTTGACCGTCAGTTTGCGGATGATACGCTGTGCTCATGTCTAACTGAGTACCCAGAGCCTTATGCAAGGATTTCCAGAAGTTAGAGGCGAACCGAGGATCACGATCAGAAATAATAGAGACAGGCACCCCGTGCCGAGAGACCACTTCCTTGAGATATAACTGTGCCAGACGCTCGAGGCCATCGGTATCTTTGATAGCGAGGAAGTGCGCAGACTTTGTCAACCCATCGACAATTGCCCAGATCATGTTACAACCACTGGGCGATTTCGGGAGTTTGGTCACAAAGTCCATCGTAATCCGCTCCCACTTCCATTCGGGAATTTCAGGCTGTTGCAGAAGGCCGGATGGCTTTTGATACTCGACCTTGACCTTGGCACAGGTCAAGCACTTGCTCACATACGAAGCCACGTCCGCCTTCATGTTCGGCCACCAATAAAGTATCTTTAGGTCTTGATACATCTTATCGGAGCCAGGGTGAATAGAGTACCGGGACTTGTGAGCTTCATCAAGAACGAGCTCCCGCAAGCCCCCAAATAAAGGAACCCAAATACGTTCAGCGAAATAGTGTAACCCATCGGACCTGAGCTCAAGGTGGCTATCAGCACCATGCATGGTTTCAGCTTTAAGGTTTTCCTCCTTCAAAGCTTCTTGCTGCGCCGAACGGATTCGATCAGGTAAGCCGGAATGGATGGTGAGCTGAAGAGCTCGAACACGACGAGGTTTAGCCGTTTCCTTCCTGCTCAAGGCGTCTGCGACCACATTCGCCTTGCCAGGATGGTATTTAATAGCGCACTCGTAATCATTAAGAAGCTCGACCCAGCGACGCTGTCTTATATTCAACACCTTCTGATCAAAGATATGCTGGAGGCTCTTATGATCGGTGTAGATAGTGCACTTGGTACCATACAAGTAATGCCTCCAAATCTTTAAAGCAAAGACTACAGCACCCAATTCCAGATCATGGGTGGGGTAGTTTTTCTCATGAACTTTGAGCTGACGGGAAGCATAGGCGATGACCTTCT
Source organism: Ambrosia trifida (assembly GCA_028751855.1). NCBI lineage: Eukaryota > Viridiplantae > Streptophyta > Magnoliopsida > Asterales > Asteraceae > Ambrosia > Ambrosia trifida. The sequence continues at coordinate 43,242,363 of CM054132.1, read as the reverse complement.
CGCGCTGCATTAGTACACAACCGAGACCCCGGATAGAAGCGTCCCAATAAACCACAAAATCGTCCGTGCCCTCAGGCAAGGACAAGATAGGAGCAGAACAGAGTTTAGCCTTTAACATCTGGAAGGCCGACTCCTGCGAATCACCCCAGTCAAACTTCCTGTCCTTCTGGGTAAGCGAGGTGAGGGGTTGAGCGATCTTCGAAAATCCCTCGATAAAACGACGATAATAACCTGCAAGGCCCAGGAATTGCCGCACCTCAGATGGCGTCTTTGGTGCTTCCCAGTCCTTAATGGCTTCAATCTTAGCTGGGTCGACGTGAATTCCTTTCTCATTAACTACATGACCAAGGAATTGGACTTCACGCAACCAGAAGCTACACTTAGAAAACTTGGCGTACAACTGTTCCCGCCTCAGGAGTTCCAAAACAAGACGCAAGTGTTCCTGGTGGTCCACCTCGTTCTTGGAATAGACTAGAATATCATCAATGAAGACAATCACGAACTTATCAAGATAAGGCTTACAAACACGGTTCATCAGATCCATAAAAATGGCCGGTGCATTGGTGAGACCAAAAGGCATGACCAAGAATTCAAAATGGCCATAGCGAGTTCGAAAGGCAGTCTTCGGAATGTCAGCTTCTTGAACCCTCAACTGATGGTACCCCGACCTCAAATCGATCTTTGAATAGAAACTAGAACCCTGAAGCTGGTCAAATAAGTCATCGATGCGAGGAAGAGGATAACGATTCTTGATGGTAACCTTGTTCAATTCCCGGTAGTCGATACACATTCGTAGGCTTCCGTCCTTCTTCTTGACAAACAGAATAGGGGCTCCCCACGGGGACGAACTAGGTCGGATGAAACCTTTCTCTAACAGCTCCTGCAACTGGTTAGACAACTCCTGCATCTCGGGAGGTGCAAGACGATAAGGGGCTCGGGCAATAGGGGCCGCACCTGGAGCAAGTTCAATACCGAATTCGACCTGACGGTAAGGTGGAAGACCAGGTAAGTCTTCAGGAAATACATCGGGAAAATCACGGACAACAGGAATGTCTTCAATCTTCTTCTCTTCCTCAGACGAAACCGAAACGAGTGCCAGAATGGCAGAATACCCCTTCCGAAGATACTTATAGGCTTTCATACACGAAATGATACTCAACGGGACCCCGCTCTTCTCACCGTGCACCAACAGAATTTCTCCATCAGGGAGAGGAAGTCGAATGACTTTATCAAAACAAACGATCTCCGCATGATACAAAGACAACCAATCCATACCCACGACAACATCGAAACTACCCAAGGACACCGGCATAAGATCAATAGGGAAGGAATAACCCGACAACTCAAGGTGACACTCCCTAAGGACGTGCGTCGCCTCGACTTTCTTACCATCAGCCAATTCTATCAAGTACTTAGCCTCTAAAGGCGTAGGTACCCTATCAAGCAATTGACTAAACCCAAGAGATATAAAACTCTTATCGGCACCGGAATCGAATAAAACCGTAGCATAGCGATTATCGAGAAGAAACGTACCAGTAACAGTGTCAGGATCCTGTCGAGCACCGCTCGAACCAATCACGAAGGCGCGAGCATTCCTGCCTCCGCCCCCATTGTTTCCATTACCCGACCCGTTCTTCCCGGCTTCACCCTGTTTCAACCTGGGGCAGTCGCGCTTGTAGTGACCCAGCTCACCACAATTAAAGCACCCCTGTTTACCCTGGTTTCCCTGGGGAGCAGCAACAGGAGGAGCCGGAGTAGGTGTAGCAGGTGGGTTCCGGTTACCCTGAAGATTAACCCTGCAATCCTTTGCCTGGTGCCCAAGCTTATGGCACCTGTGGCAGCGGTTCCGGTCCTCGCAACGACCGTTGTGGTGAAACCCACACCGGTCACATTTTGGCAGTTTCCCAGTATAACCCCCCGGTTTTTGTTCAGACGACGATCCCCCAACATCAGACTTCCTCACCTGTTGAGGCTGAGCCGAGCTCGAGCCTTTCCCCACAGCTTCCCACTTCCGCTTGTTACTATCAGGAGCCTTCACAGTAGCGCCTCGAGGAGGCAAGACCCCTTCAGCCACCTTCATGTTGGTCAGCCTGTGAGCCGACCGAACCACCTCAGAATAAACAGTGAGATTACCCGCAGCAACCAACCCTGCAATTTCCGGTACCAACCCAGCGACATAATGTTCAATCCTTCGGTATTCGGGTGCGTGCAGGTCAGGGCACAACACCGCCAACTCATTGTGCCGAGCAGTGTAAGCTTCAATCTCGGACCCCACCATCTTATGATTCCAGACTTCGTGCTCAAGTTTCTGGATTTCATCCCTCGGACAGTACTCGTTTTTCAGCAACTGGATGAACTCTGTCCAGGGCATAGCGTGGGCTTCCCCAATACCCATAGTCTGGGTGGTGGAGTTCCACCAAGTCAGAGCTTGACCCTCCAGGGTCGCAGAAGCCTATTTCACCCGATCGCCTTCCGGGCAGCTGCACATCGAGAAAACCGATTCAATTTTCTCCAACCAGCGGAGCAGTCCCACTGCTCCTTCAGTGCCACTAAAGTTGTGGGGCTTGCAATCCATAAACTTTTTGTAGGAACACTAGGGTGGAGGAGGATTGACAGCACCACCTGGAACGGACACACAGGTGAAAATCAAGAAAATGTACAGTACCCCAGAACAAGGTAAAATAGGCGAGAATCGACGTACCACCCATAGCATTATGAGCGGCTTGGAATGCAGCCAGAGCAATATTCACGTGCTGCTGCATCATGTTATCCAACTCCGCTTGGGTCATATTAATGTTCCCACGGCCACCGCCGCCACCACGGCCGCCAGCACGACCGCCAGCACGGCCGCCTCTGCGACCTCCACGAGCTCCCGACATCTTCTGTCACAACATGAAACAAAAGATTTAGGCTTGCCCGTGGTATAACCCATTAGGAATTTCAAGAAACTAGACCGAGCCCAGCTCGGGTCCATCCGTTCAAGCCCAAAGTCCGCCAGGGATCCCATGCATCACAGTTTATGATCTCGTGTGCACCCGACATGATAAACTGTTCTACATGGTCCTCCAGGCGCGCTTTAAGTTTGAAGTTCAAGTCACCGAACACTAGCGCCCAATCATGGTATTATCATAAGTATAAGTACAAGACAGTATGCATAAGAACGAGCGTGTTCATTAGGGCATAGAAGAGAGATGTCCAAATCCCTGGACAGATCTCAAGAGTACGCCGAAGCTACCCCAATGTACACCGCCGTCAAGAAAGTTCAATAGTATATCGTTCGCCATCGAATCATAGTAAGGATGAGTCAAGAAATAGGATGATAAAGAGTAAATAGATGATGTAGCGTAGAAGATGACGACACCGACACCCCCGACAAGTAATTCGCAATTATCTAATTATTTAATATAAACCTAATCTATAAAATAGGAATCTCAATAGCGCACATTTGTACCTGTAATTCGCAATTATGTTCATGACCATAATTGTTAATTACCTTACAACTGTACTCTACAGGTCCTCCTACCAATGTAGTTAATTACATATCTAATCATGCAGAAACTTAACAGACAGTCATATATAACAAGATGACAATTTGGACTATCATGTCCCACATATATATTTAACCATGTCTATTGGTCAGAAAAAAAAATAATCAAACATGTTTATTAAAACAAAATTCATGGTTACCTGGACTAAGGGCTCTAAGTCTCGAACAAACTAGGATATACTGAACGAATCGACTCTTCAGTTTCCCATGTAGCTTCACGTTCAGAGTGATTCTTCCAAAGGACTTTAACGAAAGGAATTACTTTCCTACGCATAACTCGTTCTTGCCTATCTAAAATAGCCTCTGGTTCTTCTTCATATGACAAATCTTCGTGAATCGAAAGTGACGGATAACTAATGACATGGAGCGGATGATAATTATATCCTCTTAACAAGGATACATGAAAAACGTTATGAACATGCGAGAGCTGAGGTGGTAAGGCTAATCGATAAGACACTTCTCCAATTCTTTCAAGAATTTCAAATGGACCGATAAAACGAGGATTAAGCTTTCCCTTGATTCCAAATCTGCGAACGCCACGCCAAGGTGATACTTTTAAGAATACGTGGTCACCAACTTTAAATTCAAGTGTTCGCCTATGTTGATCTGCATAACTCTTTTGCCTACTCTGAGCTTCTTTTAATCGTTCCCGAGCTATAGTAACTTTCTCATTTGTGATTTGAATTATCTCTGGTCCTTCAATAATTTTCTCTCCAACTTCTTCCCAATAGATAGGTGCTCGACATTTGCGACCGTATAATAACTCGAATGGAGCCATACCAATACTTGCTTGCCAACTATTGTTATATGCGAATTCAACAAGGCACAAGTATTCATCCCAATTACCACTCCAGTCTAACGCACATGCTCGGAGCATATCTTCTAGCGTTTGGATGGTTCGTTCAGATTGTCCATCTGTCTGGGGATGAAAAGCAGTACTGAACTTTAGACGTGTACCCCATGCTTTTTGGAAGCCTTTCCAAAATCTTGATGTGAAACGTGGGTCTCTGTCTGAAACAATAGAAGATGGCGTGCCATGGAGTCGAATAATCTCTTGCAGGAATATTTCAGATAATTTACTAACTGAAAATCCTTGCTGAATTGGTAGAAAATGGGCCGATTTGGACAATCTATCAACTACAACCCAGATAACATCATTCTTCTTGAAAGTCTTAGGCAAACCAGTAACAAAATCCATTGTAATCTCATCCCATTTCCAAACAGGAATATCCAATGGTTGCAACAGTCCACTTGCCCTTTTGTGCTCAATCTTCACTTGCTGGCAAATAAGACATTTGCTTACGTATCGAGCAACATCTTCCTTCATGCCATTCCACCAAAAGTTCTGTCGTAAGTCTCGATACATCTTTGTAGATCCAGGGTGAATAGAAAATGGTGAGTTGTGAGCTTCGGATAATAATGACTCACGAAGGGCAGAGTCATTGGATACACAAAGCCTTTTGCCACACCAAATCACTCCATGCTCGTCTATACGGAATTCTGATTGCTTGCCAACCTCAAGGTTTTGCACAATCGCCCATAGTTCTCCATCTTGCTTTTGTGCATCCTTGATTCGTGAAATGAGGTCGGGTTCTATCTGCATTCTAGCCAGATATCCATCAGATTTTCCAACATGAATGTCAATGTCCATCCTTTCAAGATCCTGAATAATTCGAGGGTGAATCTGAAGACCAGATACACTTCCAACATTCTTTCTACTCAATGCATCAGCTACAACATTGGCTTTGCCTGGATGGTATTGTATGTTTGCGTCATAGTCCTTCAGAAGTTCTAACCATCTTCTTTGCCTCATATTTAGCTCCTTTTGAGTGAATATGTACTTGAGGCTCTTGTGGTCTGTAAAGATGTCGCAAGTCTCACCATACAAATAGTGTCTCCAGATCTTCAGTGCAAAGACAACTGCAGCTAACTCTAAGTCATGTGTTGGGTAGTTAACTTCATAAGGCTTCAACTGGCGTGAGGCATAAGCAATAACTTTTCCATGTTGCATTAACACACAACCTAACCCCTTCTTTGAGGCATCACTGTAGACTTGATACCCTCCTGCACCAGAAGGAAGGGTGAGTATTGGAGCTGTTACGAGTCGTTTCTTTAATTCTTCAAAGCTCTTATCTTGTTCTTCATTCCATGAGTACTTCACTCCTTTCCTCAGGAGTTTTGTGAGAGGTAAAGCAATGATAGAAAATCCTTCCACAAATCTTCGATAGTAACCAGCAAGACCCAAGAAACTTCGTACTTCGGTAACAGAAGTGGGTCTAGGCCATTTAGTAACAGCTTCAACCTTTGATGGGTCTACCATGATTCCATCTGCTGATATAACATGACCCAAAAATGCCACTTGGCTAAGCCAAAAATCACATTTGGAAAATTTTGCGTACAACTTCTTTTGTCGCAACGTTCCAAGTACAGCATGCAGATGTGTTTCATGATCTTCGCGACTTTTAGAATACACAAGGATGTCATCAATAAAGACAATGACGAATTTATCTAGGAATTTGTGAAATATGCGATTCATCAAATCCATGAAGACTGCAGGCGCATTGGTTAGTCCAAAGGGCATAACCAAGAACTCGTAATGACCATAGCGAGTGCGAAAAGCGGACTTAGGAACATCATCTTTCTTGATCTTTAACTGGTGATAACCTGATCTCAAGTCGATTTTAGAGAAGAATTTAGCACCCTGAAGTTGATCAAAGAGATCATCAATACGAGGCAAAGGATACCGATTTCGAATTGTGATCTTATTTAGCTCTCTGTAGTCAATACATAAGCGCATACTACCGTCCTTCTTCTTTACAAATAGGACTGGTGCACCCCAGGGTGAAACACTTGGTCTAATAAATCCAAGATTTAATAATTCTTGTAGTTGTTCCTTCAACTCTTTCAGTTCCAAAGGGGCCATACGATATGGTGCTTTAGAGACAGGCTCAGCTCCAGGAATTAAATCGATAGTAAACTCTATCTCACGATCAGGTGGTAATCCTGGTAATTCATCTGGAAATACATCGGGATATTCGCGGACAACAGGATGGCAATCAATATTATTAATACTAGCAGAAGTATCCTTAACTGATGCTAAGAATCCCTCACAACCGTTCGATATTAACTTTTGGGCTTTCAACACGGAAATAATCTTTAGAGATTTATGGGGCAAAACCCCTTGATATACGAAATTGGGCGTTTGAAGATTACCGAAAATAACACGTCGAAAATGGCAGTCTATGGTTACATGATGCCTAGATAACCAATCCATCCCTAGGATAATATCAAAATCACACATATGTATCGGAAAAAGATCTGCCATAAACACAATGGATGCAATACGTATAGGACAATTTCTAAAGACGTGGGTGATCATGATAGAGTTTTCTAAAGGAGTGGAAATGGTCAGAGCATGATCTAACAGAGTAGGTTGGACTGGAAGGTACTTGGTAAATAAGTAAGATACTACAGAATGTGTCGCTCCGGTATCAAATAATGCATAGACACTACGTTCACCGAGCTGAAGGGTTCCAGATACAGTACCTTGTGCATTAGCAGCATCAGTGGCAGTAAGTGTAAGCACTCTTCCCCTAGTGTTTGGTGGTGCAACATTCCCTCCAGTAATCCTCCTTGTTTCTAGCATAGTACACTCCTTGATCATGTGTCCAGTCTGGCCACATCGAAAGCATGCTCCTGAGGCTTTGCGGCAAATGCCCTGATGTTTCTTGCCACAACTTTGGCATGGAGGGCTCATGTTTTGATTCGTCTGTTGAGCTCTATTAGGTCCTCCATTAGGCCGAATCTGATTCTGGACAGGGGCTTGATTAAGGGGTCTCGGATTCCAAGGACGTATCTGATTTCCCTGGTTCCGATTTGCTTGGACCCTACGGTCTTGTTGGTTTGCAGCAGTAGAAGACTGGCCTGAAGCTTGCTTGGGAAATCCGTCTCTGTCTCTCTTTTTGCTTTCGCCAGTTCGTGATAAAAATTCCTTCCTCTCGAACTCAAAGGTCTTAATTGCATCAGCTACTTCAGTAAGGTCCTGGAATTTCATAAACATGATTGACTTCCGGATCCTATCATTGACAGCCCATTTGCACTTCTCAGCTTGGACTGCATCAGAACCTGCCACTTCTCCCACAATACTGGCCAACCTTGTGAATCGAGTGATAAATTCAAAAGCAGGCTCATCGATCCTTTGTCGAATAACAGCATACTCCCTGATGTGAGCTTCTCTGTCAGCAGTTGAGAAATACTTATCATAGAAAATAGTACGAAAATCAGCCCATGGAAGAGTAGTAGCATAAGTATCGCCCCCTTTGACTTGCTTGTATCCTTCCCACCAAGTCTGTGCATCATCTTCTAGTTTGTAGGTAGCCAACCTAACTTTGAATTGATCTGCAACTCCAAGAACTCCAAAGATCTTTTCAATATGGGCTATCCAGTTTCTTGCTTCGATTGGATCAGTTGCATGACTAAACGATCGTGGCTTTTGCTTTTGGAATCTCTCGATCCATACGTGTATGCCATTAGCATTATTGTTTGTAGCGTTTTCACCTGTTTGAGTACCAAAATTTGGATTGGGTTCTGGGGTACGAGTTTGCTGAATAACGGCCTCAACCGTTTGAGCAATAAGGTTTGGAAGCAAACCAGCAACAGCTTGATTGATAGCAGAAACAACATTTGGATCCACTGCGTTTTCGTTTGCAGCAGTGTTGTTGGGTATAGGATTAGCGCGAGTGGTCCTACGGTTTTGACGACGAGGAGGCATCTATAAAATAAACAAGATAATCGGAATCAGATTAGATAACATAACTAAAATCCTATCTTAAATCTACCCAAAACCTCACAGGCCTAATTACTATGTTTAAGTTTTCTACAGAAAAGAGCCTTTGCTCTGATACCATAGCTGTAACACCCCGGCCCGGAACGGGCTGACGTGTCACAATATCATATCAGAGACAAAAGACAAAGTTTCATTTATTTAATTATAAAACATATAGCATTACGGAAGACAGGTGGTTCATAGTCTTAAAGTCAAACTACATAATATTAAACATAAGTGACAAGACTTCTTTAGGTAACATCCTATGTTTTATTGCTCTCTCTTTATCCCGCCCAAAGTAACCTGTTAACCTGTAGATACAAAAATTTACGGAATGAGCTGAAGGCCCAGTACGGAATAATAGGCTCAAATAGTAACGCAATAATTAACTGAAATGATAACACAAATACTGATCTGAAATGTAACAAGCATATAACTGAACTGAATCATGTAATACAGATGTACCCATAAGCCAAACTGAATTCTATTATACGTGTTGATATACGGGTAGCTACTCCCGTCTATCAACACATGAAATGGCGCAGGTTGGCATACCCGTAACCATTTCCGAAACTGAAACTGAAACTGACTAGGATCGATCCATACGCCTCCTAATTGCATTGTACCACACCTGTACTTAAGAGACGCCGTGAACTAATCTCTCCGTCACGGGTGGAGCACATATTGTCGATGCCACAACAACATGCCCGCGGGACACTCCACGGGAAGCGGTAGCTTAGGGTAACAGAGCACTGAAAATCTGAGTCATATAATCTGGTGCAAATAATAACTAATAATACTAATATCACATACTTGGGAACATACGATAATGAGTGAATTAAAAGCATCGTATGATTTATATAATCTACTTTCAATATTAATATATTTAGAACGAGAAATGAACGGACGGTTAAATGAATTGATGCTCAAAGACGGGGGAGTTTTGATATTTATATATATATTATTAGTAGGGTTTATATCAATTGAACCAGATAACAAAGGAGAGGGGTAAGGATCCGTACCTTTAATGTCCCAAAGAAAAGTTAACTTGTTCACAACTTTTTGTAATTATCTACATACAAGTAATATTTTCCTTTAGAAATATAGTTATTAATTTGTTGATTTGAAGTGTAAGTTCATTCAAAACATTTTATTACTTCATATATATATAACTCATGTATTTTAGTATATACTCTTTTTTTTTTTTTTGATGCGAACGTTGATGACATATATAACATAACTTAATATTGTTGTTAACCATTTACTTTAGTATATATAGTTTTCAAAATAAAGATGACGTTTGATTCCTTTGTACACAGAAAGACATTTATTACTAATAATTGAAAATTTGAGCTATGTGTGAATATGTAACCAACAATATTCGGCTTAAATACGTTTTTAAAACATTAGTTGTCTTTTATAAAATTTGAATTCATAAATACATGATTCTCAAGTCTTGTATTTAAAACTCCTTTTATAATTATTTTTAAAATATAATTATTTGTAAAGAAACTAACAGTTAAATTAAGTTGACTTATATGTACCCATCAACTTATAATATTTATTGAATATACTAAAGTTTGAGGTTCACACTAAAGCTAGTGCCATAAACATATTAAAATATTAAATGACTTCATCTTCTTCATTTAAGAATAGAAAAAAACGCAGGTTTCATATAAATGTTTTTATGTGTGTACCTGAAGCATAAGATGAATACTACGTCGTGACAATAAAGGGTCGCCGTAAAACGAGCAGGTTAACCGAATTCTAGTCGAAGAAAGGTGATGGGTTGAAGGTGATGATCTGTCGGAGATCCGATCGTAAACAGAGGGTGATGGTGTCGTGTTTTCTAGCTTCGGACAAGTTGGGGTGACCGAAGATGGGCTGTCGGATTATAAAGAAAGTTAACCGGAGATAGCTTGGTGACAGAGGGTCGGAGAAGGTGATGACTAAGGGTGGTCTAAAGATGGTGGGTTACTAGAATCTTGCTCACTGGTTTGGTTCCGGTGACAAAAAGAAAAGGAAAAGGAGGAGGTACCGAATGGTGGTGGTGTTGTCGGGTTGGTCGAAACAGGGTTGTATGTTCGATCGCGGTTCACCGAAGACGAAGAAGGTGACCGGTAATTGGTCAGAGGTGGTAACCGGTGTGACAAGAAAAGAAAAGGGAGGTCATGGTTTGGTTGTCGGAGCTCGATCGGAAGTGGTGACCGGTCGGAGATGGTGACCGATGCCTTCTTTCTCTCACGTCTCTCTTTTTCTCTATCACTCTCTCTCCTCTTTCAATTCATAGGTTTATGTCTTGTTTTCTTTTTGTGCAGAATTCATGTTCTTATTGTTCCATATTTATAGTCATATATGTATGTATGCATGTTATATGATGAAAGTAATAGGTGGAAGGGTGTGATGTCAAATGTGATGATGATGGTGATATGTGGAAGTTGTAGGTTGAGTGTGCTATCCATTCTTCTAGAGCATGAACATGTGTGTGTGAGCTGTAAGACTTACGCAAGAAGCATGGATTTTTTTTTTTATTTATTTATTTATTTTTTTTTCGGATATTATACATATTGTTACCCACTTGTTAAGACTCGACTAATTGTGACCGTCTAGTGTGTGCGACTCAGTTATAGACTAGACTCTACATGCAGTCCTAGTTTACTATAACCGTTGGCTCTGATACCAATCTGTCACACCCTCAAATTCCACGTGCGGGGTTTTACCGCGAGGCGCGTGACACACCAGGATATCAGTCAACGATCACAATAAACATACAACAAACATGCATTCATAATTATATTTAAAACCAAAATATCATGCTTTGAGCTGTAAACCAGCAGCGGAAGCATTCTTGTTTACAACCAAAAGACATATCATTGTTTACAAAACATTGTTTAATATGCTTCAAAATGTTAGACGCTGTACATGACTCCGTGCGCCTAGCCCTTTGACTGCTACCTTAGCGACCTGAGAAAACATGCCAAAAATGTCAACATATAATGCTGGTGAGTTCACAGGTTTTCTTTTATAAAAGTGTTGTCACAAGTTCACAAAGATCATTTCCGTTAATACTATGTCATAAGAACGTTAGCTAGACGTTAAGTGTTTTTACTACTACGGTTGGGAACCCATTACTAAACATGAACCAAAAGATGATACCAGCCCAGATGACTGGGCTACCGATGCCTCGGTAACCCGATAGGTAGAGACAATATGCACCCGCCCGGCCCCGCCGTCGAGTGGGGCTTGTGAGGCCCAATAGATCTATCCACATTTCCCCCGTTGTGCGTTCCAGCACATTCATGGTTTCCCCCTGGGACTTTCCATAAAAGCCGTATAGTAACATAAAGAGCCCATAGTATGACATGACCTTTAAATAGTTTGCACAAAGCATGTTTCTCCCCCGAAAGCAAGACAGTAAAAGTGGGGCTGTGAAACTCACCTTGGATTGCGTTACTTGAAAACAGTTAAGTAATTATGCTATGATAGCCCCAATTAGTGGCGACCTATCATAAAATGTGTATAAGTATCCGGACTAATAACCCGTGGGTTAACTAGTCCCCGAATGTCCAGACCGTGACCATAAACATTTGAAAACATCTTTAACTGTTAAACTGACCGTGCCAGACAAGACCCGACATCCCATTGGTGACCCGGCATCCCACGTGTTAGGTAAATACAAGACATCATGCAACGTATGCAATTAAACACTTAATACGCGCAATAGTTCACCTAGTCTAGCATAATGTCCGATTAACGCATAATTAGGTTCGAACACGTCTTACTAAGTCATTGGGTGCATCCCGGGGTTCCTATCATGTTCCTAGGTGTCAAATCATGTTCCGGGATGTCAAAACGCGTTCACGACAGCAGTACATGCGATTAGGAAAGTCACACGCGAGTAGGCTTCAGCCTATTGGCGATTAGGGGCCCAATCGCCTGATATATCAGGCGATTAGGGTCCTAATCGCCTTCATGTCTTCATAATCGCCTTCAGCATCAGGCGATTAGGATTCCTAATCGCCTGCTGCTGCTGTGTGACGGATTTGCGCGCGTTTAACCCTCCAAATCAGATCCGAAACATGCAACAACACCCAATATCAAACCTAAATCATTTACCAACCCATTCCAAGCAAAAACCCCCAACATATCACTGACCTAACATGTTCTAAGCAATTATTTCCTAAAATGGCAAAGTACTAGATTTCACCAACCAACCTTATCTTTCCTTAAATGGAAACAATCAGATTTCAATCTCTACAACTTGTAAATCATCAAACCTCTGAGCTAACATCTTCCTAGTATGAATTCCAACAACATTGCATCAACAATCATACCATAATCATCCTAAATCTTCAAGAACATTCAAATGGGTCAAAATACACATTTTCATCAAAACACAACAATAATGGCTCAAACTCTAAGATAACCTTCCTAATAATCTCTACATAGCAGAAGTACAATCATATCTTGGAAACAATCATGTTATAACCTCCAAGAAGACCAACATATGCATGTAAACTTCACATATAACAAGCATTAAGGTGTAGACTTGGTTTAGAACTCTTTTGAAAGGTTTTTAAAGACACAAACTTAGTAAAACAAGGTCTGGACCTTTGGGGAACCAAAATAACAATTTTACAAAGGTTAGGGATGAAGAACACACCTTGGGTTTTGTTAAAGAAAGGTGTGTAGGCTTGGAGATGGTGATTTTTGTAGCAAAATGAGTTCCAGAGGTGTTTCAAGGTGTGTGGGTGGCTTGGGATCAGCTAGGGTTGTTCTAGAGGTGTTTGGGGAGTTAAGGGTTCTATTTATAGGTGTTTTGACCCGGACCCTGCAGTATAGGCGATTAGCAGGTCGAGTCATGCGATTGGGAGCCTAATCGCATGCTACATCAGGCGATTAGGTCCCAATCGCCTGCTATCAACCCCTACTCGCCTATATATATAGGAGATTAGGCCCTCTTCCAGATCCTAATCGCCTGAAACCCACCAAGCTGGGTTTTCGGCGCGTTAAATGCTATTTTAACACATATAAACACGTATTCACATACCGATAAGTCACATAATGATTCCAAACATATAATGCATGATAACTAACACGTTTACATCCGTTCACCAATTCCCGGGACTCGAGACTCGTGTGTGCATTAAACCCGGCGATTCCACGAATCACCAATCCTTGTACACATGGTTATGGACCGACTCCCGATGACCCCGCGGATCATCGTAACGACTCCCGATGATTCCCAGAATCATCATACCGACTCGACTGACCCCGTTAAGAACGTAATATGCATGACTCGCTAAGGTAGACTTACTAGTTTAGTCAACGTTACTAACCTGAGTTTGCCGGGTGTCACATTTATCCTATTACATTCGCACTCTTTCAGTCGCAAAACTTTTGGTCTAACAAAATATTGGACATATCCTTATCAGAATGTTACTAATTGTCTTTTATCATATAATGCATATATGTAAAACTAACTAAATTTAAACCCTTATGTCAGTAGACTACACGACTGTTTGTGTACTCTCACTCCTCGTAAATTTCATTATTTTATACCTACACCATTTTATTCATAGTTATTTCTAACACGTTATTTGTGATTTTTTTTTTCACACGGCTTGTTGCAAGAGTTCAACTCGTTTACTTTCATTTTGAGCAACTGTGCGATTTACTCGATTTATATTATACTATTCTTTCAATCGAACTTTTTATGCTATACTTATATACTTACATGAATGCATATTTTGTATGCATATGTTTTCCTGTTTTGAGCAAAACCCTGTTATACTTTACATTATTTTGTTTTTCATCATGGCCAATGAACATACTAGTTGATAACTAGTATGAGATCTAAGCCAGTGCCCACGTACGACTCGGATTAGAGTATTTCTTTAATCCGAGGGGAACGGTGTAAACCTCAGGGTTTATCAATATGAGTGTTTAGAGCCAACGATGTGAACAAAAGTTACCGGTTAAGGGTAAACCCGAAAGGGAAGAACCTCTGACCATGTCTTACACTTACATGTTATTCTCATTACGGTTAAAAGGTAAACTCGAAAGGGAAGTACCTCTAACCATGTCATGATTAAACATTATTTTATTACAGTGGCTATTACATATAGGTTACACACATTTTTTTTTTTTTGGTATTATTTATGTTAGTGTTATGGAAAAGCATAACACCCTAGTGTAAGGTAAATCGGTGATTTCGGTCCGGAACGCAATCATGGGTTTACAGGTACATGGGGGTGGTGTGTAATTCTATTTAGGCTATTGGTAGACAATCAGTACGAGTCTAAAGTATCGGGAGTGTGGTGGGTTAGCTGCGGTACACCCTATATATAAGCATAAACGATACTGCGGGAGCGGATTAGGAGTTTGACCAAGAACCTACCCATTACTGTATAATTACACCTTCATTAGATTGTTGACTAACGACCATCATTTTCGATAAGAACATTTTACGTAAGCTTCAATTAGTTTTGTTGGAGTCTTCCTTGTTGACCACCTCTACAGAAAACCTTAAACTTTGTATACTTCTAAAGTAGGGGAGACAGTTTCATTAGTACCTCTGCCCCTCACCAGTTACATACTTTCCAAAAAAAAAATCATTGTAAACTTTTACTTCGGATATAGACAAGTACATTAAATTTTGTAAAAACGTAAATGATGCAAAAAAATTTTTTTAAAAAATCTACTTAACTTTTACAACGCCATTTGTGTCTTAGAAACCTCCACTTGAAAGAAATTTCGAGACGAAATTTTCTAAAGTAGGGGAGACTGTGACAACTGTCACCTTTATATTTTATCAACTTGTCAAAACTAGCCCTTATACTCTTCATTTTTTTTCTTACCTTTTTAATATGTATTCTAGTCGTAACCAAATAATGATGCGTCATTTATAGAGATTGTTCATTTTAAATTTTGATTAAATCTTGAGCGTTTAAAGTTCATACAAAGATTTGAAAAGTTTAAAAAAAAATCACAAACATCAGAGCATGTGTTCTGACTATTCTCGATGACCAATATATATATATATATAATAAACAAGTGTTTATAAATAAAATAAATTGAACCACATAAAAGACAAAATTGAGAGCATATCTTCATCTCCTTCGTGAAGACCCTTCATATTTGATGGAAATGAAACGGCAACCCGTTTCGTGTAACCGGCCACTTTGAAACCCATTTATTTATTGCTTCAATTCGTTTTAAACTTTCTGTTTGAGTTTTCTCCATCATAATTGACCGAGTGCAACCGTTTCCATGATTAAAATCATAGCATAAACACGTTTTAATCGAGCCATAATAGATCCTTTATTGTTGAAACCGTCGCTTCTTTAAACAATTCAAACGAACGTTTTTTTCCCCTGAATAACGACCATTTCAAATCATTCCCAAGCCTTTAAAAAATCTAAACCCACATAAGATTTTATCAATAACATCCAGAAATTCTCCGATCATTGGAACCATGGAAACACCATAAAACAACCCATACTTTCTCTGTTAGCCTACACACACTTTCGGTACCTTTCGCTACGCATTCTGCTAACTTTCCAACAGATGCCACCACTATCTCTATAACCATTGCAACCCCTCTTGGTTTTGTAGCGAGCCTCTGTTAACTCCACAAAGAACTGCATGAAGTTCATTTGACACCGACTTAGTGACCCGTCCGACGTCCGTGAACCACCAACGCAGGTACCGTAAATAACCACATCCACTAGTTTGTAATTATTATACATATAGACACATACAGTATTTAGTACAAGTGTGTAATTATATTTGAAAGTCTATAAAGGATTCCAACACTGTAGCGTAATAGAAAAAAAAACGATGAAATATGTTTGGCTATTTTTGTCGTTTGACTACAACTTTCAAAACACTTGAACCAAACATATATGGCACTTATTACGTTTGTTTTGTCTGTGCTATACATGTTTCAATATAGCACCACTACTTTTCATATATAGGCAAACATTTCTAAGTCCCACTAAACTTATACATAATAAGGGTGTTAGTAAGTTTAACTCTAAACTTGTAATTATAAAGTTTTGTTTCTATTTTATACATAAATAAAATAGGAAATATAAACCAGTTTTCTAACAAGTATTTCAATTAATTTTCTGTATGTACCAACATTTAAATATTTCCAAGTTAATTTATCTAATTAGTGAAATTGGTTAAGTTTTCAACTTGTAAACTTTTAAATAATAAACTTACTTTAGAAAACTTTTATTAATTAATCAACAACCCTAGATACTTTAGACTTTTAGACTTTTCCTTTATTAGTATTTTTATACGTTATAGGTTGAATTCCTCGGAATTCTCAATACTTAGCTCACGACGCTTAAGTTGGATTTTGATCGCTTTCGCAAACTGTGAGTATATCTTTTCCCCTTTTTACTGTTTTACTATTTTGGGGTGACTCATGTACTTACTATCAAGTTTTTATTTCTTTTACTAAATGCAATTCTCATGTGTGTTTGCGTTATGTTAATTTGTGTGTCTATGACTTGTCAAAATCATTAACCTTTGAGGGTCTGGCATTTCAATGAATAGTACTATGGTATACCCCCTTGAGACTCTGTTGAGAGAATCTTGGTCATTGTCTTGTTAATTCATTATTCAGTTGGTTAGTCATGTGTTAGTCATTATTCTCAGGTTTGGTTTTGAACGGATATTACTTATTACATAATTGCAAATGGTACCGCACATGAATTGCTAAACACTTTTCTACTATATTTATTTAAACAGGGTATGCTCACCAATACAATTTTTGTATTGACCAAATTATTTTGTACATGTTTCAGGTTGTTTTGAGATGCATTCTTTAAGCTTTCGGATTTATATTTAGATTTTGATTCATTGTATTTCAATTTAGTTGGCAGTTAGAATCCTTGTATTTTATTTCAATGTAATAAATTATTTAATCAATGTATTCAAATTTACACTTTAGTACCATGAGCTATTGAGCAATCGTCACTACGTGACACCTCGATGTTTCCGCCATCGGTTGGGGTGTTACAGATTGGTATCAGAGCCATGGTTATAGGGAATTAGGTTATTAGAATGCCTTGTAGCCTAGTCTATAACTAAGCTTACTTTCACGAGTGCTCTCGTGTATATTTCTCTTATTATTATATTTTCTTTCAAGGTATTTTAGCTATGATTCTTTCTCGTTATTCTTTGGTATTTTGCTTGGAGTAGAAGACATTTGTATTTCACAAATGAAACGATATCACCAAGTTAGGAGTGACGTCCATACCTTGGTGATTAGTTTCACTCCTCTATATGTTATTTATCTTAGGAATGTATCTTTGAGATAGGAGTGACATCCACACCTCAAAGAGTATTTCCTTCAAAAAGGGACTTAACCACTAAGCTGGGAATGATATCCTTAACTTAGTGATTGGTTTCATTCCACAATCGTTTTCAATTTTGAAATACATCTTTGGGTTAGGAGTGAAATCCACATCCCAAGGATCTTATTTCTGCATCTCGTTTTTTTAATATCGCTAAAGTTTTGGAATTCACTAGTGATGGGACACGTGCAATCCGGAAGGGTGAGCGCCTGTATCCTGAGTATGTCGACCTGGGGTCTCTTGGGATGAGTATTCACTTTTAGGCTAAAGTACGCCCCCACAAATCACTAGGAAATTTCAAATACTTGAGTTAGTCAAAGTTTCCTATGGAAACAATTTCAATGTTTTACATCATTAATATTTATATTTGATTATCATTTGAAGATTCAATATAATCACTTGATGTTTCATATGCCATTATTCATTGATCATTCGCTTTTGAATTCCTTATCATCATTATTAAAACTTTTGTTCGTTATAATATCGCATTAAAGCTTACACTATTTCACTTATGCTTTGTGACTTTTACACTATAAGGTATTACTCTTTTTGCATTAAAACGTTTTATCCATGACTTAAGTTTTAAACTTTGTGTTCAACTTCGATCACATCCTAATTCAAGGAATGCCGCGTCATCATACAGTTAAAAATGAACATGGTTTTCCCAAACCTTATTATTTAATCTATTTTATATATTTTCATGGTGACAAACTTACTTGATCGAAGTCACAGTCAAATGATAAATTATGAATTTTCTTAAATATTGGTAATCTATTACATACGTTAATCTTATCATTCATGTCATTTTAAATCTTGGTCTTTTAAAACACATTATATTTATACATACTTCATGAAATGGTTTTATTTTGCATTTTACAAACTTGTATTGCATATTTGTTTTCATATGACGTAGTCAATATATGTTTTCGGGAGAAAAATTTGCAACTAATAATAAGTCTTATAACATTTTTTTTTCTTCAAACTCGACTTCTTGTAAACACATGAAAATGTGTATTTACGAAGATTTTTCAAATAAATTTGTTTTGAATCTAAAACACACTTCGATTTCTAAAGAGTTATCATGCATTACTACACTCTTTTCAACTATATCACAAAGTTTGAGCAAACTACGTTTTTGATAAACGGAAATTTATTGTCACACCCTCAAATTCCACGTGCGGGGTTTTACCGCGAGGCGCGTGACACACCAGGATCTCAGTCAACGATCACAATAAACATACAACAAACATGCATTCATAATTATATTTAAAACCAAAATATCATGCTTTGAGCTGTAAACCAGCAGCGGAAGCATTCTTGTTTACAACAAAAAGACATATCATTGTTTACAAAACATTGTTTAATATGCTTCAAAATGTTAGACGCTGTGCATGACTCCGTGCGCCTAGCCCTTTGACTGCTACCTTAGTGACCTGAGAAAACATGCCAAAAATGTCAACATATAATGCTGGTGAGTTCACAGGTTTTCTTTTATAAAAGTGTTGTCACAAGTTCACAAAGATCATTTCCGTTAATACTATGTCATAAGAACGTTAGCTAGACGTTAAGTGTTTTTACTACTACGGTTGGGAACCCATTACTAAACATGAACCAAAAGATGATACCAGCCCAGATGACTGGGCTACCGATGCCTCGGTAACCCGATAGGTAGAGACAATATGCACCCGCCCGGCCCCGCCGTCGAGTGGGGCTTGTGAGGCCCAATAGATCTATCCACATTTCCCCCGTTGTGCGTTCCAGCACATTCATGGTTTCCCCCTGGGACTTTCCATAAAAGCCGTATAGTAACATAAAGTGCCCATAGTATGACATGACCTTTAAATAGTTTGCACAAAGCATGTTTCTCCCCCGAAAGCAAGACAGTAAAAGTGGGGCTGTGAAACTCACCTTGGATTGCGTTACTTGAAAACAGTTAAGTAATTATGCTATGATAGCCCCAATTAGTGGCGACCTATCATAAAATGTGTATAAGTATCCGGACTAATAACCCGTGGGTTAACTAGTCCCCGAATGTCCAGACCGTGACCATAAACGTTTGAAAACATCTTTAACTGTTAAACTGACCGTGCCAGACAAGACCCGACATCCCATTGGTGACCCGGCATCCCACGTGTTAGGTAAATACAAGACATCATGCAACATATGCAATTAAACACTTAATACGCGCAATAGTTCACCTAGTCTAGCATAATGTCCGATTAACGCATAATCAGGTCCGAACACGTCTTACTAAGTCATTGGGTGCATCCCGGGGTTCCTATCATGTTCCTAGGTGTCAAATCATGTTCCGGGATGTCAAAACGCGTTCACGACAGCAGTACATGCGATTAGGAAAGTCACACGCGAGTAGGCTTCAGCCTATTGGCGATTAGGGGCCCAATCGCCTGATATATCAGGCGATTAGGGTCCTAATCGCCTTCATGTCTTCATAATCGCCTTCAGCATCAGGCGATTAGGATTCCTAATCGCCTGCTGCTGCTGTGTGACGGATTTGCGCGCGTTTAACCCTCCAAATCAGATCCAAAACATGCAACAACACCCAATATCAAACCTAAATCATTTACCAACCCATTCCAAGCAAAAACCCCCCAACATATCACTGACCTAACATGTTCTAAGCAATTATTTCCTAAAATGGCAAAGTACTAGATTTCACTAACCAACCTTATCTTTCCTTAAATGGAAACAATCAGATTTCAATCTCTACAACTTGTAAATCATCAAACCTCTGAGCTAACATCTTCCTAGTATGAATTCCAACAACATTGCATCAACAATCATACCATAATCATCCTAAATCTTCAAGAACATTCAAATGGGTCAAAATACACATTTTCATCAAAACACAACCATAATGGCTCAAACTCTAAGATAACCTTCCTAATAATCTCTACATAGCAGAAGTACAATCATATCTTGGAAACAATCATGTTATAACCACCAAGAAGACCAACATATGCATGTAAACTTCACATATAACAAGCATTAAGGTGTAGACTTGGTTTAGAACTCTTTTGAAAGGTTTTTAAAGACACAAACTTAGTAAAACAAGGTCTGGACCTTTGGGGAACCAAAATAACAATTTTACAAAGGTTAGGGATGAAGAACACACCTTGGGTTTTGTTAAAGAAAGGTGTGTAGGATTGGAGATGGTGATATTTGTAGCAAAATGAGTTCCATAGGTGTTTCAAGGTGTGTGGGTGGCTTGGGATCAGCTAGGGTTGTTCTAGAGGTGTTTGGGGAGTTAAGGGTTCTATTTATAGGTGTTTTGACCCGGACCCTGCAGTATAGGCGATTAGCAGGTCGAGTCATGCGATTGGGAGCCTAATCGCATGCTACATCAGGCGATTAGGTCCCAATCGCCTGCTATCAACCCCTACTCGCCTATATATATAGGCGATTAGGCCCTCTTCCAGATCCTAATCGCCTGAAACCCACCAAGCTGGGTTTTCGGCGCGTTAAACGCTATTTTAACACATATAAACACGTATTCACATACCGATAAGTCACATAATGATTCCAAACATATAATGCATGATAACTAACACGTTTACATCCGTTCACCAATTCCCGGGACTCGAGACTCGTGTGTGCATTAAACCCGGCGATTCCACGAATCACCAATCCTTGTACACATGGTTATGGACCGACTCCCGATGACCCCGCGGATCATCGTAACGACTCCCGATGATTCCCAGAATCATCATACCGACTCGACTGACCCCGTTAAGAACGTAATATGCATGACTCGCTAAGGTAGACTTACTAGTTTAGTCAACGTTACTAACCTGAGTTTGCCGGGTGTCACATCATCCCCCTGTTGAAAGAATTTTCGTCCCAAAAATTGCCCAAGGCCCAAAAAGGAAGAGACGAAAGAGAAGAAAAATTTTCCGGTTGCCACATCATCCCCCTGTTGAAAGGAATCTCGACCCGAGATTCATTCAGCTTCAGCAGAGACATGCCTTGATTCGAACGCGCGTTTAGGAAATAAATGGGGATACTTAGCCTTCATTTGATCTTCCCGTTCCCACGTGAACTCCGGTCCACGATTTGAGTTCCAACGGACTTTAACAATGCGGATTTTACTCCGGCGAAGGCTACGGATTTTATAGTCAAGAATTTCAACCGGTTCCTCCACAATACGGAGACGATCATCCACCTTGATCTCTTCGAGAGGAACAACCAAAGATTCATCCGCCAAACACTTCTTCAGATTAGAGACATGGAAGACATTATGAACATTATTGAGTTCAGCTGGCAGATCAAGCCTGTATGCTACCGGTCCAATCCGTTCCAGAATTGCGAACGGTCCCACATACCGAGGATTCAATTTGCCCCGCTTCCCAAAACGTATAACGCCCTTCCACGGAGATACCTTCAACAAAACCCTGTCGCCAACCTCAAACTCCAAAGGCTTGCGACGACGATCGGCATAGCTCTTTTGACGATCCCGAGCTGCTGCCATGCGGTTACGGATTTGTACGATCTTCTCAGAAGTTTCGTACACAAGTTCCGGGCCGGTGAGTTGACTCTCACCCACCTCGGCCCAACAAAGAGGAGACCGGCATTTCCGCCCGTAAAGAGCCTCGAACGGAGCTGCCTTAATGCTAGAATGGTAACTATTGTTGTAGGAGAATTCCACCAACGGTAGATGACTCTCCCACCCCTTGCCAAAATCGATTACACATGCCCGGAGCATGTCTTCTAACGTTTGGATTGTCCGCTCACTTTGACCGTCAGTTTGCGGATGATACGCTGTGCTCATGTCTAACTGAGTACCCAGAGCCTTATGCAAGGATTTCCAGAAGTTAGAGGCGAACCGAGGATCACGATCAGAAATAATAGAGACAGGCACCCCTTGCCGAGAGACCACTTCCTTGAGATATAACTGTGCCAGACGCTCGAGGCCATCGGTATCTTTGATAGCGAGGAAGTGCGCAGACTTTGTCAACCTATCGACAATTGCCCAGATCATGTTACAACCACTGGGCGATTTCGGGAGTTTGGTCACAAAGTCCATCATAATCCGCTCCCACTTCCATTCGGGAATTTCAGGCTGTTGCAGAAGGCCGGATGGCTTTTGATACTCGACCTTGACCTTGGCACAGGTCAAGCACTTGCTCACATACGAAGCCACGTCCGCCTTCATGTTCGGCCACCAATAAAGTATCTTTAGGTCTTGATACATCTTATCGGAGCCAGGGTGAATAGAGTACCGGGACTTGTGAGCTTCATCAAGAACGAGCTCCCGCAAGCCCCCAAATAAAGGAACCCAAATACGTTCAGCGAAATAGTGTAACCCATCGGACCTGAGCTCAAGGTGGCTATCAGCACCATGCATGGTTTCAGCTTTAAGGTTTTCCTCCTTCAAAGCTTCTTGCTGCGCCGAACGGATTCGATCAGGTAAGCCGGAATGAATGGTGAGCTGAAGAGCTCGAACACGACGAGGTTTAGCCGTTTCCTTCCTGCTCAAGGCGTCTGCGACCACATTCGCCTTGCCAGGATGGTATTTAATAGCGCACTCGTAATCATTAAGAAGCTCGACCCAGCGACGCTGTCTTATATTCAACACCTTCTGATCAAAGATATGCTGGAGGCTCTTGTGATCGGTGTAGATAGTGCACTTGGTACCATACAAGTAATGCCTCCAAATCTTTAAAGCAAAGACTACAGCACCCAATTCCAGATCATGGGTGGGGTAGTTTTTCTCATGAACTTTGAGCTGACGGGAAGCATAGGCGATGACCTTCTCGCGCTGCATTAGTACACAACCGAGACCCCGGATAGAAGCGTCCCAATAAACCACAAAATCGTCCGTGCCCTCAGGCAAGGACAAGATAGGAGCAGAACAGAGTTTAGCCTTTAACATCTGGAAGGCCGACTCCTGCGAATCACCCCAGTCAAACTTCCTGTCCTTCTGGGTAAGCGAGGTGAGGGGTTGAGCGATCTTCGAAAATCCCTCGATAAAACGACGATAATAACCTGCAAGGCCCAGGAATTGCCGCACCTCAGATGGCGTCTTTGGTGCTTCCCAGTCCTTAATGGCTTCAATCTTAGCTGGGTCGACGTGAATTCCTTTCTCATTAACTACATGACCAAGGAATTGGACTTCACGCAACCAGAAGCTACACTTAGAAAACTTGGCGTACAACTGTTCCCGCCTCAGGAGTTCCAAAACAAGACGCAAGTGTTCCTGGTGGTCCACCTCGTTCTTGGAATAGACTAGAATATCATCAATGAAGACAATCACGAACTTATCAAGATAAGGCTTACAAACACGGTTCATCAGATCCATAAAAATGGCCGGTGCATTGGTGAGACCAAAAGGCATGACCAAGAATTCAAAATGGCCATAGCGAGTTCGAAAGGCAGTCTTCGGAATGTCAGCTTCTTGAACCCTCAACTGATGGTACCCCGACCTCAAATCGATCTTTGAATAGAAACTAGAACCCTGAAGCTGGTCAAATAAGTCATCGATGCGAGGAAGAGGATAACGATTCTTGATGGTAACCTTGTTCAATTCCCGGTAGTCGATACACATTCGTAGGCTTCCGTCCTTCTTCTTGACAAACAGAATAGGGGCTCCCCACGGGGACGAACTAGGTCGGATGAAACCTTTCTCTAACAGCTCCTGCAACTGGTTAGACAACTCCTGCATCTCGGGAGGTGCAAGACGATAAGGGGCTCGGGCAATAGGGGCCGCACCTGGAGCAAGTTCAATACCGAATTCGACCTGACGGTAAGGTGGAAGACCAGGTAAGTCTTCAGGAAATACATCGGGAAAATCACGGACAACAGGAATGTCTTCAATCTTCTTCTCTTCCTCAGACGAAACCGAAACGAGTGCCAGAATGGCAGAATACCCCTTCCGAAGATACTTATAGGCTTTCATACACGAAATGATACTCAACGGGACCCCGCTCTTCTCACCGTGCACCAACAGAATTTCTCCATCAGGGAGAGGAAGTCGAATGACTTTATCAAAACAAACGATCTCCGCATGATACAAAGACAACCAATCCATACCCACGACAACATCGAAACTACCCAAGGACACCGGCATAAGATCAATAGGGAAGGAATAACCCGACAACTCAAGGTGACACTCCCTAAGGACGTGCGTCGCCTCGACTTTCTTACCATCAGCCAATTCTATCAAGTACTTAGCCTCTAAAGGCGTAGGTACCCTATCAAGCAATTGACTAAACCCAAGAGATATAAAACTCTTATCGGCACCGGAATCGAATAAAACCGTAGCATAGCGATTATCGAGAAGAAACGTACCAGTAACAGTGTCAGGATCCTGTCGAGCACCGCTCGAACCAATCACGAAGGCGCGAGCATTCCTGCCTCCGCCCCCATTGTTTCCATTACCCGACCCGTTCTTCCCGGCTTCACCCTGTTTCAACCTGGGGCAGTCGCGCTTGTAGTGACCCAGCTCACCACAATTAAAGCACCCCTGTTTACCCTGGTTTCCCTGGGGAGCAGCAACAGGAGGAGCCGGAGTAGGTGTAGCAGGTGGGTTCCGGTTACCCTGAAGATTAACCCTGCAATCCTTTGCCTGGTGCCCAAGCTTATGGCACCTGTGGCAGCGGTTCCGGTCCTCGCAACGACCGTTGTGGTGAAACCCACACCGGTCACATTTTGGCAGTTTCCCAGTATAACCCCCCGGTTTTTGTTCAGACGACGATCCCCCAACATCAGACTTCCTCACCTGTTGAGGCTGAGCCGAGCTCGAGCCTTTCCCCACAGCTTCCCACTTCCGCTTGTTACTATCAGGAGCCTTCACAGTAGCGCCTCGAGGAGGCAAGACCCCTTCAGCCACCTTCATGTTGGTCAGCCTGTGAGCCGACCGAACCACCTCAGAATAAACAGTGAGATTACCCGCAGCAACCAACCCTGCAATTTCCGGTACCAACCCAGCGACATAATGTTCAATCCTTCGGTATTCGGGTGCGTGCAGGTCAGGGCACAACACCGCCAACTCATTGTGCCGAGCAGTGTAAGCTTCAATCTCGGACCCCACCATCTTATGATTCCAGACTTCGTGCTCAAGTTTCTGGATTTCATCCCTCGGACAGTACTCGTTTTTCAGCAACTGGATGAACTCTGTCCAGGGCATAGCGTGGGCTTCCCCAATACCCATAGTCTGGGTGGTGGAGTTCCACCAAGTCAGAGCTTGACCCTCCAGGGTCGCAGAAGCATATTTCACCCGATCGCCTTCCGGGCAGCTGCACATCGAGAAAACCGATTCAATTTTCTCCAACCAGCGGAGCAGTCCCACTGCTCCTTCAGTGCCACTAAAGTTGTGGGGCTTGCAATCCATAAACTTTTTGTAGGAACACTAGGGTGGAGGAGGATTGACAGCACCACCTGGAACGGACACACAGGTGAAAATCAAGAAAATGTACAGTACCCCAGAACAAGGTAAAATAGGCGAGAATCGACGTACCACCCATAGCATTATGAGCGGCTTGGAATGCAGCCAGAGCAATATTCACGTGCTGCTGCATCATGTTATCCAACTCCGCTTGGGTCATATTAATGTTCCCACGGCCACCGCCGCCACCACGGTTGCCAGCACGACCGCCAGCACGGCCGCCTCTGCGACCTCCACGAGCTCCCGACATCTTCTGTCACAACATGAAACAAAAGATTTAGGCTTGCCCGTGGTATAACCCATTAGGAATTTCAAGAAACTAGACCGAGCCCAGCTCGGGTCCATCCGTTCAAGCCCAAAGTCCGCCAGGGATCCCATGCATCACAGTTTATGATCTCGTGTGCACCCGACATGATAAATTGTTCTACATGGTCCTCCAGGCGCGCTTTAAGTTTGAAGTTCAAGTCACCGAACACTAGCGCCCAATCATGGTATTATCATAAGTATAAGTACAAGACAGTATGCATAAGAACGAGCGTGTTCATTAGGGCATAGAAGAGAGATGTCCAAATCCCTGGACAGATCTCAAGAGTACGCCGAAGCTACCCCAATGTACACCGCCGTCAAGAAAGTTCAATAGTATATCGTTCGCCATCGAATCATAGTAAGGATGAGTCAAGAAATAGGATGATAAAGAGTAAATAGATGATGTAGCGTAGAAGATGACGACACCGACACCCCCGACAAGTCATATTGTAACACCCCGGCCCGGAACGGGCTGACGTGTCACAATATCATATCAGAGACAAAAGACAAAGTTTCATTTATTTAATTATAAAACATATAGCGTTACGGAAGACAGGTGGTTCATAGTCTTAAAGTCAAACTACATAATATTAAACATAAGTGACAAGACTTCTTTAGGTAACATCCTATGTTTTATTGCTCTCTCTTTATCCCGCCCAAAGTAACCTGTTAACCTGTAGATACAAAAATTTACGGAATGAGCTGAAGGCCCAGTACGGAATAATAGGCTCAAATAGTAACGCAATAATTAACTGAAAGGATAACACAAATACTGATCTGAAATGTAACAAGCATATAACTGAACTGAATCATGTAATACAGATGTACCCATAAGCCAAACTGAATTCTATTATACGTGTTGATATACGGGTAGCTACTCCCGTCTATCAACACATGAAATGGCGCAGGTTGGCATACCCGTAACCATTTCCGAAACTGAAACTGAAACTGACTAGGATCGATCCATACGCCTCCTAATTGCATTGTACCACACCTGTACTTAAGAGACGCCGTGAACTAATCTCTCCGTCACGGGTGGAGCACATATTGTCGATGCCACAACAACATGCCCGCGGGACACTCCACGGGAAGCGGTAGCTTAGGGTAACAGAGCACTGAAAATCTGAGTCATATAATCTGGTGCAAATAATAACTAATAATACTAATATCACATACTTGGGAACATACGATAATGAGTGAATTAAAAGCATCGTATGATTTATATAATCTACTTTCAATATTAATATATTTAGAACGAGAAATGAACGGACGGTTAAATGAATTGATGCTCAAAGACGGGGGAGTTTTGATATTTATATATATATTATTAGTAGGGTTTATATCAATTGAACCAGATAACAAAGGAGAGGGGTAAGGATCCGTACCTTTAATGTCCCAAAGAAAAGTTAACTTGTTCACAACTTTTTGTAATTATCTACATACAAGTAATATTTTCCTTTAGAAATATAGTTATTAATTTGTTGATTTGAAGTGTAAGTTCATTCAAAACATTTTATTACTTCATATATATATAACTCATGTATTTTAGTATATACTCTTTTTTTTTTTTTGATGCGAACGTTGATGACATATATAACATAACTTAATATTGTTGTTAACCATTTACTTTAGTATATATAGTTTTCAAAATAAAGATGACGTTTGATTCCTTTGTACACAGAAAGACATTTATTACTAATAATTGAAAATTTGAGCTATGTGTGAATATGTAACCAACAATATTCGGCTTAAATACGTTTTTAAAACATTAGTTGTCTTTTATAAAATTTGAATTCATAAATACATGATTCTCAAGTCTTGTATTTAAAACTCCTTTTATAATTATTTTTAAAATATAATTATTTGTAAAGAAACTAACAGTTAAATTAAGTTGACTTATATGTACCCATCAACTTATAATATTTATTGAATATACTAAAGTTTGAGGTTCACACTAAAGCTAGTGCCATAAACATATTAAAATATTAAATGACTTCATCTTCTTCATTTAAGAATAGAAAAAAACGCAGGTTTCATATAAATGTTTTTATGTGTGTACCTGAAGCATAAGATGAATACTACGTCGTGACAATAAAGGGTCGCCGTAAAACGAGCAGGTTAACCGAATTCTAGTCGAAGAAAGGTGATGGGTTGAAGGTGATGATCTGTCGGAGATCCGATCGTAAACAGAGGGTGATGGTGTCGTGTTTTCTAGCTTCGGACAAGTTGGGGTGACCGAAGATGGGCTGTCGGATTATAAAGAAAGTTAACCGGAGATAGCTTGGTGACAGAGGGTCGGAGAAGGTGATGACTAAGGGTGGTCTAAAGATGGTGGGTTACTAGAATCTTGCTCACTGGTTTGGTTCCGGTGACAAAAAGAAAAGGAAAAGGAGGAGGTACCGAATGGTGGTGGTGTTGTCGGGTTGGTCGAAACAGGGTTGTATGTTCGATCACGGTTCACCGAAGACGAAGAAGGTGACCGGTAATTGGTCAGAGGTGGTAACCGGTGTGACAAGAAAAGAAAAGGGAGGTCATGGTTTGGTTGTCGGAGCTCGATCGGAAGTGGTGACCGGTCGGAGATGGTGACCGATGCCTTCTTTCTCTCACGTCTCTCTTTTTCTCTATCACTCTCTCTCCTCTTTCAATTCATAGGTTTATGTCTTGTTTTCTTTTTGTGCAGAATTCATGTTCTTATTGTTCCATATTTATAGTCATATATGTATGTATGCATGTTATATGATGAAAGTAATAGGTGGAAGGGTGTGATGTCAAATGTGATGATGATGGTGATATGTGGAAGTTGTAGGTTGAGTGTGCTATCCATTCTTCTAGAGCATGAACATGTGTGTGTGAGCTGTAAGACTTACGCAAGAAGCATGGATTTTTTTTTTTATTTATTTATTTTTTTTTTTCGGATATTATAACTATCACCCTCTTAAAAAATTTCGTCTCGAAATTTGTAGGTTGTACTTAAACTGAAATTATATAACATATGTCATAACGAGATTCATACTTGCTTGGATCAAACTTCTTAATGTTCAACCATACTAAGGTATGTGCAAGGAATTAATTTATCTATTTCTTACCACATATATATAATCTAATTATTTAATATAAACCTAATCTATAAAATAGGAATCTCAATAGCGCACATTTGTACCTGTAATTCGCAATTATGTTCATGACCATAATTGTTAATTACCTTACAACTGTACTCTACAGGTCCTCCTACCAATGTAGTTAATTACATATCTAATCATGCAGAAACTTAACAGACAGTCATATATAACAAGATGACAATTTGGACTATCATGTCCCACATATATATTTAACCATGTCTATTGGTCAGAAAAAAAATAATCAAACATGTTTATTAAAACAAAATTCATGGTTACCTGGACTAAGGGCTCTAAGTCTCGAACAAACTAGGATATACTGAACGAATCGACTCTTCAGTTTCCCATGTAGCTTCACGTTCAGAGTGATTCTTCCAAAGGACTTTAACGAAAGGAATTACTTTCCTACGCATAACTCGTTCTTGCCTATCTAAAATAGCCTCTGGTTCTTCTTCATATGACAAATCTTCGTGAATCGAAAGTGACGGATAACTAATGACATGGAGCGGATGATAATTATATCCTCTTAACAAGGATACATGAAAAACGTTATGAACATGCGAGAGCTGAGGTGGTAAGGCTAATCGATAAGACACTTCTCCAATTCTTTCAAGAATTTCAAATGGACCGATAAAACGAGGATTAAGCTTTCCCTTGATTCCAAATCTGCGAACGCCACGCCAAGGTGATACTTTTAAGAATACGTGGTCACCAACTTTAAATTCAAGTGTTCGCCTATGTTGATCTGCATAACTCTTTTGCCTACTCTGAGCTTCTTTTAATCGTTCCCGAGCTATAGTAACTTTCTCATTTGTGATTTGAATTATCTCTGGTCCTTCAATAATTTTCTCTCCAACTTCTTCCCAATAGATAGGTGCTCGACATTTGCGACCGTATAATAACTCGAATGGAGCCATACCAATACTTGCTTGCCAACTATTGTTATATGCGAATTCAACAAGGCACAAGTATTCATCCCAATTACCACTCCAGTCTAACGCACATGCTCGGAGCATATCTTCTAGCGTTTGGATGGTTCGTTCAGATTGTCCATCTGTCTGGGGATGAAAAGCAGTACTGAACTTTAGACGTGTACCCCATGCTTTTTGGAAGCCTTTCCAAAATCTTGATGTGAAACGTGGGTCTCTGTCTGAAACAATAGAAGATGGCGTGCCATGGAGTCGAATAATCTCTTGCAGGAATATTTCAGATAATTTACTAACTGAAAATCCTTGCTGAATTGGTAGAAAATGGGCCGATTTGGACAATCTATCAACTACAACCCAGATAACATCATTCTTCTTGAAAGTCTTAGGCAAACCAGTAACAAAATCCATTGTAATCTCATCCCATTTCCAAACAGGAATATCCAATGGTTGCAACAGTCCACTTGCCCTTTTGTGCTCAATCTTCACTTGCTGGCAAATAAGACATTTGCTTACGTATCGAGCAACATCTTCCTTCATGCCATTCCACCAAAAGTTCTGTCGTAAGTCTCGATACATCTTTGTAGATCCAGGGTGAATAGAAAATGGTGAGTTGTGAGCTTCGGATAATAATGACTCACGAAGGGCAGAGTCATTGGATACACAAAGCCTTTTGCCACACCAAATCACTCCATGCTCGTCTATACGGAATTCTGATTGCTTGCCAACCTCAAGGTTTTGCACAATCGCCCATAGTTCTCCATCTTGCTTTTGTGCATCCTTGATTCGTGAAATGAGGTCGGGTTCTATCTGCATTCTAGCCAGATATCCATCAGATTTTCCAACATGAATGTCAATGTCCATCCTTTCAAGATCCTGAATAATTCGAGGGTGAATCTGAAGACCAGATACACTTCCAACATTCTTTCTACTCAATGCATCAGCTACAACATTGGCTTTGCCTGGATGGTATTGTATGTTTGCGTCATAGTCCTTCAGAAGTTCTAACCATCTTCTTTGCCTCATATTTAGCTCCTTTTGAGTGAATATGTACTTGAGGCTCTTGTGGTCTGTAAAGATGTCGCAAGTCTCACCATACAAATAGTGTCTCCAGATCTTCAGTGCAAAGACAACTGCAGCTAACTCTAAGTCATGTGTTGGGTAGTTAACTTCATAAGGCTTCAACTGGCGTGAGGCATAAGCAATAACTTTTCCATGTTGCATTAACACACAACCTAACCCCTTCTTTGAGGCATCACTGTAGACTTGATACCCTCCTGCACCAGAAGGAAGGGTGAGTATTGGAGCTGTTACGAGTCGTTTCTTTAATTCTTCAAAGCTCTTATCTTGTTCTTCATTCCATGAGTACTTCACTCCTTTCCTCAGGAGTTTTGTGAGAGGTAAAGCAATGATAGAAAATCCTTCCACAAATCTTCGATAGTAACCAGCAAGACCCAAGAAACTTCGTACTTCGGTAACAGAAGTGGGTCTAGGCCATTTAGTAACAGCTTCAACCTTTGATGGGTCTACCATGATTCCATCTGCTGATATAACATGACCCAAAAATGCCACTTGGCTAAGCCAAAAATCACATTTGGAAAATTTTGCGTACAACTTCTTTTGTCGCAACGTTCCAAGTACAGCATGCAGATGTGTTTCATGATCTTCGCGACTTTTAGAATACACAAGGATGTCATCAATAAAGACAATGACGAATTTATCTAGGAATTTGTGAAATATGCGATTCATCAAATCCATGAAGACTGCAGGCGCATTGGTTAGTCCAAAGGGCATAACCAAGAACTCGTAATGACCATAGCGAGTGCGAAAAGCGGACTTAGGAACATCATCTTTCTTGATCTTTAACTGGTGATAACCTGATCTCAAGTCGATTTTAGAGAAGAATTTAGCACCCTGAAGTTGATCAAAGAGATCATCAATACGAGGCAAAGGATACCGATTTCGAATTGTGATCTTATTTAGCTCTCTGTAGTCAATACATAAGCGCATACTACCGTCCTTCTTCTTTACAAATAGGACTGGTGCACCCCAGGGTGAAACACTTGGTCTAATAAATCCAAGATTTAATAATTCTTGTAGTTGTTCCTTCAACTCTTTCAGTTCCAAAGGGGCCATACGATATGGTGCTTTAGAGACAGGCTCAGCTCCAGGAATTAAATCGATAGTAAACTCTATCTCACGATCAGGTGGTAATCCTGGTAATTCATCTGGAGATACATCGGGATATTCGCGGACAACAGGATGGCAATCAATATTATTAATACTAGCAGAAGTATCCTTAACTGATGCTAAGAATCCCTCACAACCGTTCGATATTAACTTTTGGGCTTTCAACACGGAAATAATCTTTAGAGATTTATGGGGCAAAACCCCTTGATATACGAAATTGGGCGTTTGAAGATTACCGAAAATAACACGTCGAAAATGGCAGTCTATGGTTACATGATGCCTAGATAACCAATCCATCCCTAGGATAATATCAAAATCACACATATGTATCGGAAAAAGATCTGCCATAAACACAATGGATGCAATACGTATAGGACAATTTCTAAAGACGTGGGTGATCATGATAGAGTTTTCTAAAGGAGTGGAAATGGTCAGAGCATGATCTAACAAAGTAGGTTGGACTGGAAGGTACTTGGTAAATAAGTAAGATACTACAGAATGTGTCGCTCCGGTATCAAATAATGCATAGACACTACGTTCACCGAGCTGAAGGGTTCCAGATACAGTACCTTGTGCATTAGCAGCATCAGTGGCAGTAAGTGTAAGCACTCTTCCCCTAGTGTTTGGTGGTGCAACATTCCCTCCAGTAATCCTCCTTGTTTCTAGCATAGTACACTCCTTGATCATGTGTCCAGTCTGGCCACATCGAAAGCATGCTCCTGAGGCTTTGCGGCAAATGCCCTGATGTTTCTTGCCACAACTTTGGCATGGAGGGCTCATGTTTTGATTCGTCTGTTGAGCTCTATTAGGTCCTCCATTAGGCCGAATCTGATTCTGGACAGGGGCTTGATTAAGGGGTCTCGGATTCCAAGGACGTATCTGATTTCCCTGGTTCCGATTTGCTTGGACCCTACGGTCTTGTTGGTTTGCAGCAGTAGAAGACTGGCCTGAAGCTTGCTTGGGAAATCCGTCTCTGTCTCTCTTTTTGCTTTCGCCAGTTCGTGATAAAAATTCCTTCCTCTCGAACTCAAAGGTCTTAATTGCATCAGCTACTTCAGTAAGGTCCTGGAATTTCATAAACATGATTGACTTCCGGATCCTATCATTGACAGCCCATTTGCACTTCTCAGCTTGGACTGCATCAGAACCTGCCACTTCTCCCACAATACTGGCCAACCTTGTGAATCGAGTGATAAATTCAAAAGCAGGCTCATCGATCCTTTGTCGAATAACAGCATACTCCCTGATGTGAGCTTCTCTGTCAGCAGTTGAGAAATACTTATCATAGAAAATAGTACGAAAATCAGCCCATGGAAGAGTAGTAGCATAAGTATCGCCCCCTTTGACTTGCTTGTATCCTTCCCACCAAGTCTGTGCATCATCTTCTAGTTTGTAGGTAGCCAACCTAACTTTGAATTGATCTGCAACTCCAAGAACTCCAAAGATCTTTTCAATATGGGCTATCCAGTTTCTTGCTTCGATTGGATCAGTTGCATGACTAAACGATCGTGGCTTTTGCTTTTGGAATCTCTCGATCCATACGTGTATGCCATTAGCATTATTGTTTGTAGCGTTTTCACCTGTTTGAGTACCAAAATTTGGATTGGGTTCTGGGGTACGAGTTTGCTGAATAACGGCCTCAACCGTTTGAGCAATAAGGTTTGGAAGCAAACCAGCAACAGCTTGATTGATAGCAGAAACAACATTTGGATCCACTGCGTTTTCGTTTGCAGCAGTGTTGTTGGGTATAGGATTAGCGCGAGTGGTCCTACGGTTTTGACGACGAGGAGGCATCTATAAAATAAACAAGATAATCGGAATCAGATTAGATAACATAACTAAAATCCTATCTTAAATCTACCCAAAACCTCACAGGCCTAATTACTATGTTTAAGTTTTCTACAGAAAAGAGCCTTTGCTCTGATACCATAGCTGTAACACCCCGGCCCGGAACGGGCTGACGTGTCACAATATCATATCAGAGACAAAAGACAAAGTTTCATTTATTTAATTATAAAACATATAGCATTACGGAAGACAGGTGGTTCATAGTCTTAAAGTCAAACTACATAATATTAAACATAAGTGACAAGACTTCTTTAGGTAACATCCTATGTTTTATTGCTCTCTCTTTATCCCGCCCAAAGTAACCTGTTAACCTGTAGATACAAAAATTTACGGAATGAGCTGAAGGCCCAGTACGGAATAATAGGCTCAAATAGTAACGCAATAATTAACTGAAAGGATAACACAAATACTGATCTGAAATGTAACAAGCATATAACTGAACTGAATCATGTAATACAGATGTACCCATAAGCCAAACTGAATTCTATTATACGTGTTGATATACGGGTAGCTACTCCCGTCTATCAACACATGAAATGGCGCAGGTTGGCATACCCGTAACCATTTCCGAAACTGAAACTGAAACTGACTAGGATCGATCCATACGCCTCCTAATTGCATTGTACCACACCTGTACTTAAGAGACGCCGTGAACTAATCTCTCCGTCACGGGTGGAGCACATATTGTCGATGCCACAACAACATGCCCGCGGGACACTCCACGGGAAGCGGTAGCTTAGGGTAACAGAGCACTGAAAATCTGAGTCATATAATCTGGTGCAAATAATAACTAATAATACTAATATCACATACTTGGGAACATACGATAATGAGTGAATTAAAAGCATCGTATGATTTATATAATCTACTTTCAATATTAATATATTTAGAACGAGAAATGAACGGACGGTTAAATGAATTGATGCTCAAAGACGGGGGAGTTTTGATATTTATATATATATTATTAGTAGGGTTTATATCAATTGAACCAGATAACAAAGGAGAGGGGTAAGGATCCGTACCTTTAATGTCCCAAAGAAAAGTTAACTTGTTCACAACTTTTTGTAATTATCTACATACAAGTAATATTTTCCTTTAGAAATATAGTTATTAATTTGTTGATTTGAAGTGTAAGTTCATTCAAAACATTTTATTACTTCATATATATATAACTCATGTATTTTAGTATATACTCTTTTTTTTTTTTTGATGCGAACGTTGATGACATATATAACATAACTTAATATTGTTGTTAACCATTTACTTTAGTATATATAGTTTTCAAAATAAAGATGACGTTTGATTCCTTTGTACACAGAAAGACATTTATTACTAATAATTGAAAATTTGAGCTATGTGTGAATATGTAACCAACAATATTCGGCTTAAATACGTTTTTAAAACATTAGTTGTCTTTTATAAAATTTGAATTCATAAATACATGATTCTCAAGTCTTGTATTTAAAACTCCTTTTATAATTATTTTTAAAATATAATTATTTGTAAAGAAACTAACAGTTAAATTAAGTTGACTTATATGTACCCATCAACTTATAATATTTATTGAATATACTAAAGTTTGAGGTTCACACTAAAGCTAGTGCCATAAACATATTAAAATATTAAATGACTTCATCTTCTTCATTTAAGAATAGAAAAAAACGCAGGTTTCATATAAATGTTTTTATGTGTGTACCTGAAGCATAAGATGAATACTACGTCGTGACAATAAAGGGTCGCCGTAAAACGAGCAGGTTAACCGAATTCTAGTCGAAGAAAGGTGATGGGTTGAAGGTGATGATCTGTCGGAGATCCGATCGTAAACAGAGGGTGATGGTGTCGTGTTTTCTAGCTTCGGACAAGTTGGGGTGACCGAAGATGGGCTGTCGGATTATAAAGAAAGTTAACCGGAGATAGCTTGGTGACAGAGGGTCGGAGAAGGTGATGACTAAGGGTGGTCTAAAGATGGTGGGTTACTAGAATCTTGCTCACTGGTTTGGTTCCGGTGACAAAAAGAAAAGGAAAAGGAGGAGGTACCGAATGGTGGTGGTGTTGTCGGGTTGGTCGAAACAGGGTTGTATGTTCGATCGCGGTTCACCGAAGACGAAGAAGGTGACCGGTAATTGGTCAGAGGTGGTAACCGGTGTGACAAGAAAAGAAAAGGGAGGTCATGGTTTGGTTGTCGGAGCTCGATCGGAAGTGGTGACCGGTCGGAGATGGTGACCGATGCCTTCTTTCTCTCACGTCTCTCTTTTTCTCTATCACTCTCTCTCCTCTTTCAATTCATAGGTTTATGTCTTGTTTTCTTTTTGTGCAGAATTCATGTTCTTATTGTTCCATATTTATAGTCATATATGTATGTATGCATGTTATATGATGAAAGTAATAGGTGGAAGGGTGTGATGTCAAATGTGATGATGATGGTGATATGTGGAAGTTGTAGGTTGAGTGTGCTATCCATTCTTCTAGAGCATGAACATGTGTGTGTGAGCTGTAAGACTTACGCAAGAAGCATGGATTTTTTTTTTTATTTATTTATTTTTTTTTTTCGGATATTATACATATTGTTACCCACTTGTTAAGACTCGACTAATTGTGACCGTCTAGTGTGTGCGACTCAGTTATAGACTAGACTCTACATGCAGTCCTAGTTTACTATAACCGTTGGCTCTGATACCAATCTGTCACACCCTCAAATTCCACGTGCGGGGTTTTACCGCGAGGCGCGTGACACACCAGGATATCAGTCAACGATCACAATAAACATACAACAAACATGCATTCATAATTATATTTAAAACCAAAATATCATGCTTTGAGCTGTAAACCAGCAGCGGAAGCATTCTTGTTTACAACCAAAAGACATATCATTGTTTACAAAACATTGTTTAATATGCTTCAAAATGTTAGACGCTGTGCATGACTCCGTGCGCCTAGCCCTTTGACTGCTACCTTAGTGACCTGAGAAAACATGCCAAAAATGTCAACATATAATGCTGGTGAGTTCACAGGTTTTCTTTTATAAAAGTGTTGTCACAAGTTCACAAAGATCATTTCCGTTAATACTATGTCATAAGAACGTTAGCTAGACGTTAAGTGTTTTTACTACTACGGTTGGGAACCCATTACTAAACATGAACCAAAAGATGATACCAGCCCAGATGACTGGGCTACCGATGCCTCGGTAACCCGATAGGTAGAGACAATATGCACCCGCCCGGCCCCGCCGTCGAGTGGGGCTTGTGAGGCCCAATAGATCTATCCACATTTCCCCCGTTGTGCGTTCCAGCACATTCATGGTTTCCCCCTGGGACTTTCCATAAAAGCCGTATAGTAACATAAAGAGCCCATAGTATGACATGACCTTTAAATAGTTTGCACAAAGCATGTTTCTCCCCCGAAAGCAAGACAGTAAAAGTGGGGCTGTGAAACTCACCTTGGATTGCGTTACTTGAAAACAGTTAAGTAATCATGCTATGATAGCCCCAATTAGTGGCGACCTATCATAAAATGTGTATAAGTATCCGGACTAATAACCCGTGGGTTAACTAGTCCCCGAATGTCCAGACCGT
Source organism: Ambrosia trifida (assembly GCA_028751855.1). NCBI lineage: Eukaryota > Viridiplantae > Streptophyta > Magnoliopsida > Asterales > Asteraceae > Ambrosia > Ambrosia trifida. Next base: position 43,204,261 of record CM054132.1, on the reverse strand, counting down.
GACCATAAACATTTGAAAACATCTTTAACTGTTAAACTGACCGTGCCAGACAAGACCCGACATCCCATTGGTGACCCGGCATCCCACGTGTTAGGTAAATACAAGACATCATGCAACATATGCAATTAAACACTTAATACGCGCAATAGTTCACCTAGTCTAGCATAATGTCCGATTAACGCATAATTAGGTCCGAACACGTCTTACTAAGTCATTGGGTGCATCCCGGGGTTCCTATCATGTTCCTAGGTGTCAAATCATGTTCCGGGATGTCAAAACGCGTTCACGACAGCAGTACATGCGATTAGGAAAGTCACACGCGAGTAGGCTTCAGCCTATTGGCGATTAGGGGCCCAATCGCCTGATATATCAGGCGATTAGGGTCCTAATCGCCTTCATGTCTTCATAATCGCCTTCAGCATCAGGCGATTAGGATTCCTAATCGCCTGCTGCTGCTGTGTGACGGATTTGCGCGCGTTTAACCCTCCAAATCAGATCCGAAACATGCAACAACACCCAATATCAAACCTAAATCATTTACCAACCCATTCCAAGCAAAAACCCCCATCATATCACTGACCTAACATGTTCTAAGCAATTATTTCCTAAAATGGCAAAGTACTAGATTTCACCAACCAACCTTATCTTTCCTTAAATGGAAACAATCAGATTTCAATCTCTACAACTTGTAAATCATCAAACCTCTGAGCTAACATCTTCCTAGTATGAATTCCAACAACATTGCATCAACAATCATACCATAATCATCCTAAATCTTCAAGAACATTCAAATGGGTCAAAATACACATTTTCATCAAAACACAACAATAATGGCTCAAACTCTAAGATAACCTTCCTAATAATCTCTACATAGCAGAAGTACAATCATATCTTGGAAACAATCATGTTATAACCACCAAGAAGACCAACATATGCATGTAAACTTCACATATAACAAGCATTAAGGTGTAGACTTGGTTTAGAACTCTTTTGAAAGGTTTTTAAAGACACAAACTTAGTAAAACAAGGTCTGGACCTTTGGGGAACCAAAATAACAATTTTACAAAGGTTAGGGATGAAGAACACACCTTGGGTTTTGTTAAAGAAAGGTGTGTAGGCTTGGAGATGGTGATTTTTGTAGCAAAATGAGTTCCAGAGGTGTTTCAAGGTGTGTGGGTGGCTTGGGATCAGCTAGGGTTGTTCTAGAGGTGTTTGGGGAGTTAAGGGTTATATTTATAGGTGTTTTGACCCGGACCCTGCAGTATAGGCGATTAGCAGGTCGAGTCATGCGATTGGGAGCCTAATCGCATGCTACATCAGGCGATTAGGTCCCAATCGCCTGCTATCAACCCCTACTCGCCTATATATATAGGAGATTAGGCCCTCTTCCAGATCCTAATCGCCTGAAACCCACCAAGCTGGGTTTTCGGCGCGTTAAATGCTATTTTAACACATATAAACACGTATTCACATACCGATAAGTCACATAATGATTCCAAACATATAATGCATGATAACTAACACGTTTACATCCGTTCACCAATTCCCGGGACTCGAGACTCGTGTGTGCATTAAACCCGGCGATTCCACGAATCACCAATCCTTGTACACATGGTTATGGACCGACTCCCGATGACCCCGCGGATCATCGTAACGACTCCCGATGATTCCCAGAATCATCATACCGACTCGACTGACCCCGTTAAGAACGTAATATGCATGACTCGCTAAGGTAGACTTACTAGTTTAGTCAACGTTACTAACCTGAGTTTGCCGGGTGTCACATTTATCCTATTACATTCGCACTCTTTCAGTCGCAAAACTTTTGGTCTAACAAAATATTGGACATATCCTTATCAGAATGTTACTAATTGTCTTTTATCATATAATGCATATATGTAAAACTAACTAAATTTAAACCCTTATGTCAGTAGACTACACGACTGTTTGTGTACTCTCACTCCTCGTAAATTTCATTATTTTATACCTACACCATTTTATTCATAGTTATTTCTAACACGTTATTTGTGATTTTTTTTTCACACGGCTTGTTGCAAGAGTTCAACTCGTTTACTTTCATTTTGAGCAACTGTGCGATTTACTCGATTTATATTATACTATTCTTTCAATCGAACTTTTTATGCTATACTTATATACTTACATGAACGCATATTTTGTATGCATATGTTTTCCTGTTTTGAGCAAAACCCTGTTATACTTTACATTATTTTGTTTTTCATCATGGCCAATGAACATACTAGTTGATAACTAGTATGAGATCTAAGCCAGTGCCCACGTACGACTCGGATTAGAGTATTTCTTTAATCCGAGGGGAACGGTGTAAACCTCAGGGTTTATCAATATGAGTGTTTAGAGCCAACGATGTGAACAAAAGTTACCGGTTAAGGGTAAACCCGAAAGGGAAGAACCTCTGACCATGTCTTACACTTACATGTTATTCTCATTACGGTTAAAAGGTAAATTCGAAAGGGAAGTACCTCTAACCATGTCATGATTAAACATTATTTTATTACAGTGGCTATTACATATAGGTTACACACTTTTTTTTTTTTTTTTGGTATTATTTATGTTAGTGTTATGGAAAAGCATAACACCCTAGTGTAAGGTAAATCGGTGATTTCGGTCCGGAACGCAATCATGGGTTTACAGGTACATGGGGGTGGTGTGTAATTCTATTTAGGCTATTGGTAGACAATCAGTACGAGTCTAAAGTATCGGGAGTGTGGTGGGTTAGCTGCGGTACACCCTATATATAAGCATAAACGATACTGCGGGAGCGGATTAGGAGTTTGACCAAGAACCTACCCATTACTGTATAATTACACCTTCATTAGATTGTTGACTAACGACCATCATTTTCGATAAGAACATTTTACATAAGCTTCAATTAGTTTTGTTGGAGTCTTCCTTGTTGACCACCTCTACAGAAAACCTTAAACTTTGTATACTTCTAAAGTAGGGGAGACAGTTTCATTAGTACCTCTGCCCCTCACCAGTTACATACTTTCCAAAAAAAAAAAATCATTGTAAACTTTTACTTCGGATATAGACAAGTACATTAAATTTTGTAAAAACGTAAATGATGCAAAAAAAAATTTTTTAAAAATCTACTTAACTTTTACAACGCCATTTGTGTCTTAGAAACCTCCACTTGAAAGAAATTTCGAGACGAAATTTTCTAAAGTAGGGGAGACTGTGACAACTGTCACCTTTATATTTTATCAACTTGTCAAAACTAGCCCTTATACTCTTCATTTTTTTTCTTACCTTTTTAATATGTATTCTAGTCGTAACCAAATAATGATGCGTCATTTATAGAGATTGTTCATTTTAAATTTTGATTAAATCTTGAGCGTTTAAAGTTCATACAAAGATTTGAAAAGTTTAAAAAAAAATCACAAACATCAGAGCATGTGTTCTGACTATTCTCGATGACCAATATATATATATATATAATAAACAAGTGTTTATAAATAAAATAAATTGAACCACATAAAAGACAAAATTGAGAGCATATCTTCATCTCCTTCGTGAAGACCCTTCATATTTGATGGAAATGAAACGGCAACCCGTTTCGTGTAACCGGCCACTTTGAAACTCATTTATTTATTGCTTCAATTCGTTTTAAACTTTCTGTTTGAGTTTTCTCCATCATAATTGACCGAGTGCAGCCGTTTCCATGATTAAAATCATAGCATAAACACGTTTTAATCGAGCCATAATAGATCCTTTATTGTTGAAACCGTCGCTTCTTTAAACAATTCAAACGAACGTTTTTTTTCCCCTGAATAACGACCATTTCAAATCATTCCCAAGCCTTTAAAAAATCTAAACCCACATAAGATTTTATCAATAACATCCAGAAATTCTCCGATCATTGGAACCATGGAAACACCATAAAACAACCCATACTTTCTCTGTTAGCCTACACACACTTTCGGTACCTTTCGCTACGCATTCTGCTAACTTTCCAACAGATGCCACCACTATCTCTATAACCATTGCAACCCCTCTTGGTTTTGTAGCGAGCCTCTGTTAACTCCACAAAGAACTGCATGAAGTTCATTTGACACCGACTTAGTGACCCGTCCGACGTCCGTGAACCACCAACGCAGGTACCGTAAATAACCACATCCACTAGTTTGTAATTATTATACATATAGACACATACAGTATTTAGTACAAGTGTGTAATTATATTTGAAAGTCTATAAAGGATTCCAACACTGTAGCGTAATAGAAAAAAAAACGATGAAATATGTTTGGCTATTTTTGTCGTTTGACTACAACTTTCAAAACACTTGAACCAAACATATATGGCACTTATTACGTTTGTTTTGTCTGTGCTATACATGTTTCAATATAGCACCACTACTTTTCATATATAGGCAAACATTTCTAAGTCCCACTAAACTTATACATAATAAGGGTGTTAGTAAGTTTAACTCTAAACTTGTAATTATAAAGTTTTGTTTCTATTTTATACATAAATAAAATAGGAAATATAAACCAGTTTTCTAACAAGTATTTCAATTAATTTTCTGTATGTACCAACATTTAAATATTTCCAAGTTAATTTATCTAATTAGTGAAATTGGTTAAGTTTTCAACTTGTAAACTTTTAAATAATAAACTTACTTTAGAAAACTTTTATTAATTAATCAACAACCCTAGATACTTTAGACTTTTAGACTTTTCCTTTATTAGTATTTTTATACGTTATAGGTTGAATTCCTCGGAATTCTCAATACTTAGCTCACGACCGCTTAAGTTGGATTTTGATCGCTTTCGCAAACTGTGAGTATATATTTTCCCCTTTTTACTGTTTTACTATTTTGGGGTGACTCATGTACTTACTATCAAGTTTTTATTTCTTTTACTAAATGCAATTCTCATGTGTGTTTGCGTTATGTTAATTTGTGTGTCTATGACTTGTCAAAATCATTAACCTTTGAGGGTCTGGCATTTCAATGAATAGTACTATGGTATACCCCCTTGAGACTCTGTTGAGAGAATCTTGGTCATTGTCTTGTTAATTCATTATTCAGTTGGTTAGTCATGTGTTAGTCATTATTCTCAGGTTTGGTTTTGAACGGATATTACTTATTACATAATTGCAAATGGTACCGCACATGAATTGCTAAACACTTTTCTACTATATTTATTTAAACAGGGTATGCTCACCAATACAATTTTTGTATTGACCAAATTATTTTGTACATGTTTCAGGTTGTTTTGAGATGCATTCTTTAAGCTTTCGGATTTATATTTAGATTTTGATTCATTGTATTTCAATTTAGTTGGCAGTTAGAATCCTTGTATTTTATTTCAATGTAATAAATTATTTAATCAATGTATTCAAATTTACACTTTAGTACCATGAGCTATTGAGCAATCGTCACTACGTGACACCTCGATGTTTCCGCCATCGGTTGGGGTGTTACATGTGTGGCCGTGAATATACATACATATGTATATAATTTGGTTCTTGTTACATGTTAACTTGTCTATGGGTGTACATATGTATTTGTATTAGAATTAATACCCTTGTACACAAGTTAATTTAAGCTTAATTGTCTTTGTTGGACAATGCATATGGGTAGTCCATGTAGATGGACATTGTTTGATTTTTTCCTTGTCGGGGTAACAAGTGGGAATTCTTGTTCAATTGCATGGATCTCCTATAGTCTAGCAAGACATATTTAACTAACTGAGGCCTTGTACTAACTAATGTGTCTACTGTTAGACTGCATGCCTCGGGATTGTCTCGTTGGAACCCTGTATGATCCAACTATGATAGAATAGATGACATGGAATGCTATGCACAATGTATACACGTGTAGTTAGATGTACGGATATGACCTGTGATTTCGACGGGTGTCACACTGAAGGCCTCTATGAGGATGTTGGTAACAAGATGATTGCTTCCACCGGCGAGGGTGATTCCGCCAATGAAGCAGAAGATGTCGTTACTCCATGAATCTAGTGCTTCTTAAGAATGTTTTCTTTTGATGTTAGCTATGTATTGTCAGCCTTCAAGGCTTTTTAACATTTTAATGTTTATAATGAAGATGCTCCCCCCCCCTAGGGGTGATGTCTTTATGTTTAATGTTTGGTTGATGTTGATGTTTTACTTGTCGTGTGTTGTATTTGCAATGTCTTTAACATTTTACTTTAAGTTAGATGCTGCAGTCATCCAATCCAAGCTACTTAGCTAGAGAGCCGATGCAAAACTTACCCTATCAGCTTTTCTATTTGAAACCATACTTAACGGTTTTTATTTTATATGTTCGTTCTTTGTATTTTGTATGAACACGTATGAGTTTTCTTGTTGTGAGGAGCTCACCCTCTTTCATGGGTTTAACCTTTTGACTTTGACATGTCCCATGGAGTTGTGAATTGTATTAGGAACTCACCCTGTATACAGGTAGGTACTTAGCCTTGTTTCCTGTTGAGCAGTTGTGGCTTAGGAGCTCATCCCCATTTCATGAGTAGGTACTTAGCCTTATTTCCTATTGAGCAGTTGTTAGGTTGTTAACCTCAAACATTAAAACCAGTTAACATGTGTGTGTTTTACAACAGGATGTGAAGAACTTGTTGCAAAGAAGACGTTAACACCATGATGAAGTGCAAACAGCCTGGAACAAAATGGAACAACCTCTCTCAAGATATCTCTTATGCATCAATCTATAACATCAAAACTTTTTAGATGTTTTGAAAATACCATATGTTAACCGAGCTTTTGAAAGTTATGATCTTAACCTTCTACTTATGCATTAAGAAGACATGAACCAATGTGTATTTTTGGCTTATGAAGAATATTTGGTTGTACACTTAAGATACGTAGCACAAAATGTCGCGTAACGTGTGACCATAAAACACACTAGTTATAATAATCCAAGATGAGATTGTTGTTTAAATGTCGTGCAACATGTGACCATAAAACACACTAGTTATAATTATCCAAGATGAGATTGTTGTTTAAATGTCACCATTAGATGGAAGTGAATATAGCAAAGTAAAAAAAAGAAAACTAGGCAACAGACATAATCAGATAAATTGTTTAAGTAGAAAATAAGCAAACTGATAATCTATCTAAACAATTTTGATGTAACAATCAATTTAAGAAACATAATCTTATGACAAAAGAGATAAATAAAAAAAAGTAATTATTCAGATGTTTAATACTCATGTATATACACAATAACTATATAAGTTGATAAAATCCAAATTACTTGGATTGCAAAACTAGAATTTTCATTTCTTACGCTGTGTTACCGAGTTAACTTAACGAGGGAAAAGAAAGGAAAGAAAAAATTGATTGTGTTCTTGAGTTTCATTTAAGGAAGGAAAAGAAAGGAAAACAAAACATGTTGTGTTTCCAAGTTTCACTTAAGAAAAGAAATGAAAGGAAAACTAGGTCAAATCCTTTAGTTTAGTTTTCCTTCCGATTTGAAAGGAAATGATATCTATTATTTCTTTTCTTTTTCTTTGATTCTTTCCGCTCCTCAAGTCAACTCGGCAACGTAGCGTTAGTGTATTTGATTAACCCCCCAAATCAACATGAGCCTTTCAATTGAGTTACTTATATATATATACAAGTAAACCCATCAGTGGAATACTAAAAGCTTGTCAAAATCCATATTACTTTTTGCTCGATGATAACCCCAATCAACATCCCTCAAGTTGTCGACACACAAATTTTACTTCCCTAGCCTAGACACTGTTTGTGGCAATAGAAACATTAAAGTCATGAAGATTGATTGTATTTTTTTTTTTTTTTTTCTGTGTGTGAAGGATGGGCCGTGCCTTAGCAGGGCAGTCTCTTTATCAGCCCATCTGTATGGCTCCATTATCACTATGTGGGCTGGCGTCGTACTATTACTATATGGACTTTCATTTGTATGTTAGCATTGTTTGGCCTGTCAAAATAGGGAAGGGGTTTGGTTTAGACAGAGAAAAGTCAGAAAACTATGAAGCCCCCATTTTACCTTATTAATTTTCTATTTCATAAAGCTCCATCAACTCCCCCTCATGTTTTGTGTTAGAGTTAAGGAGGTTTGGGGCCATACATGGCTCACTTCTTTTTGTGTCCCCCTCTCTTGCTGGTATTGGACTTTTGGGTGTCTTTTATATTTTTTCCTAGAAAAAAAAAGTAATTCATTTGTCTAATACTAAAATTTCAAAAATCTTACAATGATTTGTGTCTTATAGAAACAAAGTACTTTTAGACATATATGATTGTTGGTTTATAAAACAAAAGAAATTTATAGTAATGCTAAACTAAACTAAACAGCTTCTTATGAGTTATTTTGTTAACTAGCAGATAAAAATATAATAATTTACGGGGTAGGTTTACGTACAAACAGTTTTTTTTTTCATACGAACTGTACGAATTGAAGGAAAAAACACGCGGGCCGTTTATAACTAGAGTAATTATAAAATTACTCTAGTTATACTCTAGTTATAAACGGCTCACGTGTTTTTTCCTTCAGTTCGTACCGAAAAGTTGTTTGTATTTGATCTTTTGTCAATAATTTAAAAAGAGTAAATTACTATTTGAGTCTCTGTGATATATTGGTTTTAACTACTTGAATCAAAAGTTTAAAACTTTAACTATTTGAGTCTCTGACTAGAAATTAACTAACCTATTGAGTCTAAATTGCTAACTCAGTTAACTAAGTCTGTTAACTTTTAGTGAAAAGACAAAAATACCCTTACTTGTTAAACCATCTTCTTCATCTTGTCTCTCTACACACTCTCTACAAACCTAACCCACCCACCTCCACCATCTTAAACCTCCTACACCACCAACACTACACCACACCTCGCACCACCACCATCGTTGCACCACTACCACCACAACCGCACCACTGCACCAACAACACTTCTATACCCCCCCCCCCCCCCACCTCTGCACCTCCACCATCACAACAACCTACCTCCGCACCTCCACCATCACAACAACCCACCTCACCACCACACCCACCTCGCATCATCACCACCGAATGTAGTCAACGCCCCTGTACCACCACACCCACCACCATTGCACCACCTCACCACCACTGTTGCCTCACCTCACCACCACCACTCTACTACCACACCCAAAATCACATCTGAACCACGTCACCCTCAAACCGATATTAGATCTGAACCGCAACACTACCCTACAGCCACCATTGACTACCCCAACTTCAAATATCAGATTCGTATTAATATTAAAAAAAAAAAAAAAAAACCCTAAATCACTATCTACTTTATCTACTTTAATCTGTCGCCCTGTCAGCATCTATAATCTTGGCTTGAGCACACGTCAGGAAGGGATGGCATCGTCGTCATACGATCGTGGTGGTAGTTCTGCCTCTGTTTATTCGCCCCCGTCCTTTCTCTCTCTCGATTACATAATCATAAGGGTGTGTCTATTTGTGCTAAACATAAGAGTGGTGGTGGTGGTGCTGTATGTTTCTGGTAGTGGTGTTGTATGGTTGTGGTGATGGTGGTTGTAAGTTGTCTGGAGAGAGAGAGAGAGAGGGGTTTGAGTGGTGAGATAATATTGGTAGGTTTGTATTTTATTTATTAGTTTTTTATTTTGTTTTTAAATAAAAAGGGCATTTTTGTCTTTTCACAAAAAACTAAGAGCATTCACAACCCATCCACCAAATCTCCTCTATCAAATTACACTAAAAATCATTACTTCACCCCTAAATCTTCTCTCTCCTAATTAAAATAATCATACTTTTATCATTACATTTTCTCTCTCCTCATTCACAACTACTTACAAAAATATTAAAATATATATAGGTGTGAACAGTAGCTTTTCATATTTAGGGTGGAACAGTGTTTCCACCAAATAATTTCTCTCTCCTCCACTCACAACCACTTATACCCACCCCATATAATTTGGTGGACACACTCACATACATTTGATGGATGAGATGTGAGTGCTCTAATAGACTTTATGGATGGAGTTAGAAAGTAGACTCAAATTGTTAGAGAATTACTCACCAGGTACTCAAAGGGTTAAAGTTTTGGACTTTGGATTAAAGTAGTTAAAACCACTATAACATCATCATCATCATCATCATCATACTTAGTTAATCCCACCTATAGCAAGGCTAAGGTAGGGTCTGAGGAGGGTAAGATGTAGACAGCCTTACCTCTACCCCTAAGAATAGAGAGGCTGCTTCCAGTGAGACCCCCGGCTCGATGTGGTTTGGTATCAAGCCTTGGACATAAGGCACAAAACCCTTAGTAATCGGGGCAAACCCGATCGGTGCATGTACCTCTTTGTCTTTTGGCTATCCACGCCACCACGTGATGCATGATTAACCGTCCGTCGTTTTTAACGTTATTTTCACGAAATTAGTAAAATGACGCTAAAACTAATGCAACTTTACTTTTACCCCCCAAAACCACTATAACACATGGAATTAAATAGTAATTCACTCATTTAAAAAACAAATAATAATTAATAATAAATAAATAAATAGTTAAAGGATAACATATTAACAAGTACCATACCATGACCAATGGCGAGCATATGGGCCAAACCCTCCTTGCCAATGGTTAGCATGTGGCACAAACCAATCGTTAATCATTTTCATTTGTAAACACCCAACCCCAACCAATAATAATATTGCAGCATACATATAATATAAAATAGTATACAGTAGTAAAGCATGGAGAAATATAAATAAAAAAAATAGTAGCAAAGCATGGAGGAGATCGAGATATTTATTCTGTAATTTATTAAAAAATTCTTGATTGATATCTTCTGCTTCCAATCCAATTGAATATAAAAAGCCCATCCATCCAGTCCACAACAAATTAATGTTGATGCGTTATACATAGATTTCTCTCCCCTCCATTCCATTCATCAGGTATCCAAACATATCTTACTGTTGTTTGTTGATCATGGCATGAATGAATGAATAATATTATGATGTTTGTAGAATGCTTCAATTCAAAGGCCTGTGTTCTTACAAACAAATTCACATATATATATATATAGATCGATGTTAAGTTAACCTTTCTATTTCTTCATTTCACTAAACCACATGCAACTTCTTGCTATGCTATGCTATGCTATAAAATAAGCTTTTGCTTTACTTTACTTTTTGCTAGCTAGTGTTATTAAACAACATTAGGGTTTGAGTTCTAAACTTATGATTCCATAGAGATCATCTAGGAAGGTTTAATTAGTGACAGCTGCCTGAGGGGATGAATTTGAGGAAGTGGCTAGAGCTTGAGGTGGTAAATAATAAAGTGGAGAGGCTGCGGATATTCCGCCGCGTTGTTCAGGTTGTCGATATGATGCACTCTCAAGGAAATGCTTTGCAGGATTTACGCCTTTCCAATTTTATTTTGTTGCCATCAGATCAGATCAACTACTTCACTTCTACTTCAACAGAGTCTTCTGTAACCCCTCAACTCGAAAAAACTTGGTATGCGGAGCTCTGTGGTGGGAGGGATCTGTTTTCTGCAAATGTTTACAGCCTTGGCATTCTCTTATTTGAGGTTACAACCCCTGCTGCTTTCTTTCATCGTTATACATACACAGTCACACACTCACTCGCTCTTGTTAACAACAAAAGAAAAATTAAATAAAAATCTTTATACAGATACTCTGCTCATTTGTATCAGTGGAGATGCATTCAGCCGCAATTTTAGATTTGCGTAACCGGATCCTTCCACCAAGTTTTATTTCTCATAATCCACAGGAAGCTGGCTTATGTCTTTGGCTGCTTCATCCGCACCCTTCATCTCGCCCAACAACAAGGTAAACATCTTCTGTATGCTTCATGCTCCTAATTTTCCTTGGCGGCTTGGTTTTAAAAAGTGTGTAGCGATCTGATGCGTTTTGGTCCCAAAAGCCGATGCGTAATGCGCGAAGCGCAGGCATCACGTATGCGAGGCGTTCTTTAATTAAAAAAAAAAAAACTAAAAGTATGTGTAGATTACTATAGCTAATATTTTAACTTGTCAACCTTTAAACACTAAAATACCGGTCAATTGCATAAGGCGCCACATCAGACAACATCATGTGATGCGCGCATCATGGAATCACATCACGCGATGCAATTCCGTCACTGCATCAGGTGATGTGCCGTTCTCGAATCTCGATGCCCGCATTTTAAAACCAATCTTCGCGGGACGTGGTAGTATTGCATCAAAAAAACACTACTCATACTTGAACATGAAGATACCTGATTGAATAACAATTTTGAGGCCTAACTATCATAAGGCTTGGTCCTGTGATATAGCTTAGATAAACTTATTCATGATGAATGACAGTTTATACATGACATAACTTGATATATGTGGACATATATAAGTATAGGTTTTCATACCATAACATATAATAATGAGCCTAGGTGCATAGCATGTATAGTCCAATCTTTATCAGATCAAATCAAGTTTATAATCCAACATACTTGGTTCAACTTGTATCAGGGAAATCCTACAATCTGAACTATTAAGTGGAATGAAAGACTTGTATCCCCAGAGCACTTATTCTGTGATCATTGACAAGAGTAAAGATGCTGAGTTCGAGATGTTACTTGATTTTTTAGTTTCACTAAAGGAACACAAGGAAAAGCATGCGTTGGAGCTACATCAAAATATACAAATGTTAGAAACTGATATGAATAGTTTTCAGCACAACAATGTATCCAGAATGTTCAATGACTCAAATATGTTGCCGACAAGGATGGAGACATATATCAGCCAGCTTGAAAGTGCTTACTTTAGTAAGAGGTCACAACTCCGAAATGGTGATGCTGTCTCTAATGGACGAGATGACCTGGACCTGTTAAGGTATCGTGAAAGGTGTTCTGTGGAAACAGATGAAGTCAGGAAACATAACATGCAAGAGAAGCATGTTGGTTATATTGACGATTTTCTGAATGGTATATGCAAGTTCATAAGATATAGCAAGTTTGAGGTATCTGGGATGTTAGAACTTGACAACCTTCTGAATTCTGCAAATGTAATTTGTTCTTTGAGCTTGGATCGCGATGAGAACTACATTGCTGCAGCGGGTATCTCTAAGAAAATAAAGATTTTTGACTTCGCCACACTTTTACATGATTCTGTTGATGTTAATTATCCTGTGGTTGAGTTGCCGAACAAATCAAAGCTTAGCTGTGTTTGTTGGAACAAGTACCTAAAGAACTACTTGGCATCAGCCGATTATGATGGTGTGATTCAGGTGTGTGTTCCTTCTTTTGTATGTTTCTTCTTTTTTCACAACGCAATCTGGTTATATGGCATAAATGGGCCTCAGGTATGGGATGCCTTCACTGGTCAAGGATTGTCTTATTATACAGAACACCAAAGGAGGGCTTGGTGTGTCGACTTCTCTCATGTGGACCCTACGCAATTTGCCAGCGGAAGTGATGATTGTTCAGTGAAGTTATGGAACTTAAACAATGTAATTCTCGCTCTTGACTCTTTGGTAGTTCTTTGACAACTCATATTTACAATTTTTTTTTTATGATTGTATAAAATCAAAATTCAAAGGAAAATAGCACTTTAATTTTTAATTTTGTATGAAGATACTTGAATATATATAAAAGAAAATGCACACTTTATGCCAATACTTTCTTTTTAAAACTTAAAAATGGTGAAAAAGTATTTAGTTTTCTTATTCCAATTCTAGCTTTGAAGTCCCATATGGCGTAAATCAATAAAGAGACAATGTGTGATTTATGAATTACATTGTACAGAAAACCTCAACATGCACAATCAGAAGTGGTGCTAATGTGTGCTGTGTTCAGTTCTCTTCATGTTCCTCACATATGTTGGCTTTTGGATCTGCTGACTACAAGATACGCTGCTATGATCTTAGACACACTAGGATTCCCTGGTGCACGCTAGCTGACCATCAGAAGGCTGTAAGCTATGTAAAATTTATGGGTTCGGATTCCCTCGTGTCTGCATCCACTGACAACACACTAAAGCTTTGGGACCTGAAAAAAACCAGCTTAGAGGGGACCTCGACTGATGCTTGCTGCATGACCTACAGAGGGCACAGTAATGAAAAGGTAAGACACCCAGTTGAAGCATAATGATTTTCTTTCTTATATAAGGAATTTGTTGACCATTTCCTTTTATCCGTACTCAGAACTTTGTTGGATTAGCTGTTCTGGATGGATATATAGCATGCGGTTCTGAATCCAATGAGGTATTTTGGCCATAGTCATTAAGCAAACACTAATATCTGAGAGGTTGGGCATATAACTAATTAAGGGTTAATTTTCTCTTCAGGTTTTTGCCTATCACAAAGGTTTCCCCATGCCTATTACCTCGTACAAATTTGGATGTAGCGATGGTGATGAGGCTGTTGACAGCAATGGTGAGTTTGTTTCAAGTGTTTGCTGGAGGGAGAAATCAAATATGATTGTTGCTGCAAATTCAGGTGGAAGTGTAAAGGTGCTTAAAATGGTGTGAAGAGAGTAGCAAAAGACAGATATCTATGTTATGCGGTTGAGATTCACATATGGGAAGCATTTGCTTTGTAATCAAAGGCTTCAAGAATTCAACACAACGTCTCTTGTAATCTTGTACACTCTGGTAAAGCTATCAGTTGTTAGGTATGCAGCCCTCATCTGACTACTTTATCCTTATGCTTTGTTTTGATAAAGGAAGATGCACATTTGATTGGTCTAGAAATGCAGTTTTGGTAACACAACCCTTTGTGTTTTAATTTCTGCTTCTTCACTTGATACGAGCCTAACTTGGTGTATAGTTGTTGTTAAGTGTCCTTTTGTAGGAAGGATAATGGGTTTGTTGTAACAAAATAGAATACATATAGAAAATGGTGGTTGCTTCTTGTCTTGTCTTGATTGACATATATGTTTGTATTGGCAGGACTTTATGAGGAAACATGGACAGACAGTCCAATGGATTATCACTGCACCCCAACCCAACAAGCTAAGGAATAGGGGTGCAAACGACCCGAGCTTGAGCCTAAAACAAAGCTCGTTTATTTATCGGGCTCGGCTCGTTTGCACCCCTACGAAGGAACTTGAGGAGGACCCGCCAACCATGAATGAATCCTGTATAATATTCTTGGTCTTTAGTTAAGTCTGTGAGGTCCCTATCGTCTCTTGATTCAATCTTGACAATTTTTGTATGTCTTTGTTTTACGAGAATGTTGGTATTACTATTGGCCATCATACATCTTTTTCTTTCTTTGATTTAACTCATCCTTTAATGTCGAATCGCACGAAGTCTGGGGGAAGATTTTTGCTTGACCCCACGCCAGAAAGCCGTCATGGAATGCTTACAGAGGCCCCACGCCCAAGACTTCCTAACAGTTATCCCTATCGAAGGACTGGGGCAACGAATGTCAGCGGTGGAATATAGAGCAATCCTTAAATATCGTTTGATGATTCCCATTTTTCCCGATGACGAAACATGCCTGGTCTGCCGTAAAGCGTGTTTGGATAAATATGGGGAGCATGCCCTCCATTGTAGAGAGTTGCCGGGGTTTAAGTACATGCACGATTTCGTTCGGGACGTTTTAATGGATATTCTTAGACGAGCAGGGATCTCGGCCAAGAAAGAGGCACCGGTTAACTTTCTTACAGACCCGGCAGAAGGGAGGTCCACTTTACGTCCGGCTGACCTGCTAGTGTTTGGCTGGGAAGGTGGGAAACACACATGCGTAGACCTTACAGGTGTGTCTCCTTTAGCGGGATTCAGAGAGAGTGGGTTCGTGGCGGGGCAAGCGGTACTTAGAGCAGAGTCGAACAAGGTGGCAAAGCATGCTAAAGCGTGCGAGGATAACCAACATGCTTTTGTCCCTTTGGCCTTTGACACTTTTGGCTCATTGGCCCCGGAAGCGATCAGATTTCTGACGAGAGTCCAGCGGGTGGTCCACAGCAACTTCTCGACTCCCCATGGGCGAGGATTTATTTTCTCTAGATTAGGGTTCTCTATCCAGAAGGGGGTGGCGGCGCAGCTTGTTGCCCGCCTACCTGCTATTCTTATGTAATTTGCCTCTTTTATTGAAATGAAAAATCAAAATTAGCCAACAAGGCAAAAAGAAAAAAAAAAAAAAATTAATATTATTTCTTATTTGGAAAGTCACCATTTTATCTTAACACTATATTATAGTCGCCTGTCAAAAAAAACTATATTATAGTCAACTCTTGTTACTTTTAACTACATTTTGAACCCCAATAAATCCCCCCGTGGATTAAACTTTTGTATGACATTCGGGTAGCTTAGACCATCCCATATGATTATTAATTTATTAGAACACGTTGATTTTAATTATGTGGCTTAACCAATGATATAAGCATTTGAGTTATTGGTGGGTTTTGACCAACAAATGGATTTTTATGAGATTTTTCTGTTAATTACACCGAAATAGAGTACAATCCAAGTTAAAATTATTGATTTGGATCCAAAACGTAAAAGTAAGAATTATGATTTTGAGGGGAGCTCCTTTCTCAGAACCCATCAATCATGCACTTGTTACCTCATATTTTTTTTTTTGAACATTAACTTTCATTAAAAACACACGGGGGCGTCCTCAAAACAAGGACAAACACCCCTAACTTACAACATATACGAAATGTGACTTTCATTAAAAATCATGCACTTGTTACCTCATATTTTTTTTTGAACGTTAACTTTCTTTAAAAACACACGAGGGCGTCCTCAAAACTAAATCACTAGCAACACTCTTTTCATCTACACTAGAACCATGGGTCACACCCCTTTTACTCTACCCACCAATCATACACAACCTCTTATCAACTTTCTTCGGTGACTAAAACCCCACCCAAGCAACTTGCAGGGGGTGGCAGCGATGTACCTGATTTGAGTACATACCATCAAACCCTTACCTGCAAGGCGCCCGTCCCCCATTTTTCTAGCGATTTTAACCATAATCGACTCGAAATAATAGTTTGATCTGGCCAATATTGGTTTCTGATGATCAAATATACTTCATTAAGTGCTTTCAAACTTAAAAAATGTGTACTAAAGATGATCGACTCATTTTGGTACTTTTAAAACTTATGAGCCGGGTTGAAACTATTTAACTGCAGGTGAATTGTTATGGAAATGATAGAATTTGTCTTAACGCAATTAGATTACAATTAGGGGCTGTTTGGTTGAAGAGTGATGTAAATTAGTTTTAAAATAACAACCATTTATTATCTCCTCACCCAACCACTAAACCCAACAGTTCAAGCTATTAGCATGAGGAGGCGTATGGAGATGAGGAGGCTTTCTAGCAAAATGGGAATTGAGCAAAAGAAATGTTCACGTTGGAGATTTGTCTTGTAGTCTTTGCGATTGGGGGGTCGAAACGGTTGAACATATTTTTTCTAGCTGTAAGCTGGCCCAGGAGGTTCGGGCTGTGATTGGGTCGTGGTGCGGTATAAGTCCGGTGCTAATTTTTGATATTCGGGACCTGGTTGAAGTGGCTAAAGATATGAAATGGAACAAACGGAAAAAATATATTATCCAAGGCGTCTTTTTAGTCTCCTGTTGGTGCATTTGGGAGGCAAGGAATCACAAAATATTTAGAAATAAAAGTTACAGTGCTAGATATGTAATTTTCAACATCAAGAGTCTGTCTTTCTTTTGGTTTCAAAATAGGTCCAAGTATAGGCCGATTGGGTGGGAAGATTGGTGTAAGTCCCATGTATATATGATGTAATTCTTTGTTGGCGGTCCTCGGTTTGAGGGCTAGGCCTTTGTGTGTTTAATGAAAGTTGAGAAACATGCTAAAGCTTGTGATGAGAACCAACACGTTTTCGTACCCCCTGGCATTTGATACCTTTGGCTCCCTGGCACCGGAAGCCATCCGGTTCCTGACCAGAGTTCAACGAGTTATTCATAGCAATGTCTCGGCGCCACGAGGGCATGAGTTTGTTTTTAGTAGGTTAGGGTTTGCCATTCAGAAGGGGTTGGCGGCGCAGCTTGTTGCCCGTCTGCCCGCTATCTTGATGTAATTTTCCACGGTTATATGTTAATTAATAAAATGAAAGTTAATTTAAAAAAAAAAAAAAGCTACTAGCAAATTTAAAGTTAATGTATGGTGATTTGTTGACCTGTCTTGCTTATTGAACTACAATAATCACCATCTCCGACCTCGTATTCGACACCAACTAAAAATGCTATCACCACCACCACTCTGACGATACTTGCAACTTTCGGCGATGTGAGGTGTTGTAGAGTTGAATCAGAATCGCTTTTCTGATGGTAGCGGTTGAATGTGTAATTTTTCTGAGGTGTTGCAGACATAGACATACTGCCTAGTTCAGTCGAGTTAGAGATATGTTTGGGTTTTTAAGTCTCCGTTGTTCGTAAATGGTTAGTGGTGGCGGTGGTGTGGTTGTGACTTGTGGTAGATGGCTAACGGTGAAGTGAAAGGTTTATAATATTTATTCTTTTATTTTTTTCAAGAAGGGTAAATAAGTAATCTTATATGGACTTGGCTAGAAAATTTAACCTCTATCTAAGTCATCCAATACGGACCTAACACGAAATTTACGAGTTTGGGTTTAGCCTAAACGTGTTCAAATCAATTTCAGGTTGAACCCGTCACCCTGTTTAGCTAAACGGGTTGATCTGTTCATCCTATTTATATTATATTTTATCTTTTTGATTGTTTTTTTTTTTTCAATAGTTATAACTTAAAAAGAAATTGACATAAGATTTAACAATAAAAATTTATTTAGTATGCAATTTTGTTATTAAATTTTAATTTTAAAATAATATTATATACAAAAAAAATAACAAAATAAAAAAAACCGTGTCAAACGGGTGGTCGCGTTCAGGTCAACCCGTGAATTTTTAAGTTATGTTTAGGTTCATATGTCTCACACAATTTCTGGGTTCAAGTCGGGGTGAACCTGTCAACTCACGAACACAACCGGTGAGATCCTTGTTTTAGGCTAAGTCAAAAGCTTGGCTCGACTCACTTTAATTGTGGTGTAAATAATATAAAATATTAATAAAACTAATGTAACATCACACAAATTTTCTTTATATATATATATAGAACTCCATCGTTTATTCATCCGATTCATGTTTACAGTATCTTTATCATCCATTTTGTTAAATTTTTTTTGTTTAAATAATGACTTATAATCAATATTAAATTGGATTGTATTAAAAATTCTGATTTAAAAACGTTAAAAAAATGTTTGCCTATTCCAGGATTCGAACCCGAGTCCCTGGCGGGCTAAACCTTAACCACACCACACAAACCACTACACCATTTGGTGTTTTGTGATGTTAATTAAAACCAATTAAACTTAAACCCTTTCAAGGTCCCTTAGTCAAACCTGAAAAGTCAAACGTAGTCTCCTAGTCAAGTCAAGTCAAAGTGTTAGTAAATATGGTCTCCTAGTCAAGTCAAAGTGTTAGTAAATATGGTCTTCTAGTCAAGTCAAAGTTGTTCCTAAATTCTAGCCTAGTTAAAGTAGTCGCTAATTACAACTCCAAATTATACACTATAAATACTATAGCCTACCATTCAACTCTTTATACCATTCAATAAAAAAAAAAACATTATTATCCCATCTCCCATATACTAAAGTTTTCATCCATCATTATCTCCTCTAGCTAGTTCCGAGTTTTCCAAGGCATTATTACTAAGTGTTTGCACGCTCAATAAAACGCACGAACTCATTATGCACCTAAGGTGAGTTTACATAGCCCCTTTTCCATTCACTATTTTTTTTTTGGGTGAAACATGTTACAACATTCAATTTACAATTCAATCACAAGTGTCTATGTGTTATTCTATGTTGCATTATGTCTTAAACATTACTAGGGTAAGCACAATATTCTAGCATAATCATTAACATTGATCAGCCGACGGTATACAATGATAGATCTATTGGACTGACAATCCCACCCGGATACGTGTACCTCCTACGTAGGTAGCGTGGGTGATTGTTATCGAATTTATAACATAATCGAGTGAACCATGAGCGTATGGGATGGACCACAATATTCTAGTCACAAGGTTTGATTATGCACTCGATTTACCCGATTGTTTTGTTTTCACATATGGACTAGACTTGCCATGATACTCGAATTGTACAAGTTTTTATTCAATTATCAAAACCTATGTAATTCTCACCAACTTTTTTTGACCCAAAATATTTTCAAACTTAACATGTTTCAGGTTATGGCTTATTCGAAGATTAGAGTTAATGCTTGAAGATGCGTAGCTAGTATTTTTCATTTTGATGTACAAATTTTTAGAACAATTGTATGTAGTTCATTTAAATCATTTATTGAAACTTATTATTTACCATGAGCTACTGAACAATCGTCAATACGTGACATCCCGATGTTTCTGCCATCGGTTGGGGTGTTACAACTAATATTATAGTAAGGCTCGAGCTCGGGCTCGATAAGTAAACGAGCTTCGTTTTAGGCTCAAGCTTGGCCTCGATAAGGCTCGGCTCATTTCAAGCATTTTATCGAGCCGATCTCGAGTAGTTTGCGAGCTGCACAGTTCATTTGCACCCCTACCGGTGACCAACTACGTTATAAAAATCACACATTAGGAGGGTGTTTGGGATTGCGATTGAAAACAACTTATTGACTTATTGGCTCCTTCAAGAAACCAATAAATCAATAAGTTGTTTGTATAATCCAAAAGCAATTTTGGTTTTGACTTTTCAATAAGGGTGAAAAAACTGTTTTTAAAAAGTCAGAAATCCTAACTTTTTGTCATTATCATCATCATCATACTCAGTTAATCACACCAATAGCAAAAACTAAAGTAGGGTCTGAGGAGGGTAAGATGTAGACAACCTTACCTCTACCCCCGTAAGAATAGAGAGGATGCTTCCAGTGAGACCCTTCGGATCAATGATTTTGTATCAAACCTTAGACATAAGGCACGTAACATTCCCGACTGGTGCATCTACCCCTCATTCCCAAACACCCTCCTCTAGATCCCTGACCTGACTGACCTGTGGGTAAGCAAAGGAAAGGAAGGGAAAGGAAATCAGGGATCGGAGAATGAGATGCAGTGGTACGTCGTAGCCTCGCTCCTCACCCTTCTCACCAGTTCTCAGGTTAATTGCTTTCTTTACCCAAAACCCTAATTTCATCTTTCTATTCTATTTCTTTCTTTCTAATAATCACTAGTTCACTTCACTTCTAATTACTTAATTAATAATTAATTAATGTTTTTGTATTCTATTACCTATTTTTAGGAGTAGGAGTAGGAACAAGTGCAATAATAAGTTTTGTATTACAGTCTGATGTTCCTTGAATGTTGATTTATTTGATCAGCAGCAGCTACTAATTAACATTTTGTGATGGCAATGGCAATGGCAATGGCAGGGCATTTTGACTACATTGTCCCAGACTGATGGCCGATACAACTATGACTATGCCACTATTCCTTTCCTTGCTGAGATCTTTAAGGTTTTCTTTCTTACTATATTTCTTCATCATTATTACTCAATCTACTACACTACACTACTACTAGGCTGCTACTCAAGTCTTAATTGAGTTACTTATTCATTGCAGCTTCTTGTATCTACCATTTTTCTCTGGAGAGAGTCTAAGAAATTCCCTCCTCCACGGATGACAACTGAATGGACGTCCGTTCGCTTGTACCCTATCCCTTCTATCATTTACCTCATCCATAATAATGTTCAGTTTGCCACCCTCACTTATGTTGATACATCCACTTATCAAATCATGGGAAATTTAAAAATTGTCACTACCGGAATACTCTTTAGGTAACCCAACTTCCCTGCCCTGCCCTACCCTGCTTTTTTTTTAATCATTACTAATTTATAGTTTTATACAGCAATTCACATGATAAGTTGGGAAATGAGTCCTCAGTTTTAATTACAGTTAATAGTATTTTCTTTGAAGTTAAATGGTTTTTTTTTTAAATGCTTTAGGCTGTTCTTGAAGAGGAAGCTCTCCAATTTGCAGTGGATGGCAATAGTTTTATTGGCTGTTGGAACAACTACAAGTCAGGTGCTACTACCAGCATCCGCGTTTGTTTTTGCACATTTTATACGAATCACATAAATGCCTTCCCCTTGACGTGATTTCTATTGCCCATGAGCTTTTAGCTGATATAAATGACACGATTTTGTTGAAATATATTAAATAATAGAGACTGTTAAAACTTTAATCTATTGATGGGTCAATTGTACAGACAGTTTCAGACTAGTTGATATAATACTTGATAGATCTGCCTCAGTGTCTTCTATTTTTGTACGAACAACTAATTCAGTAATAGGACTGCCTGTAAAATCCACTAGTGGGATGGTGCCTTAACGGTTATTGCTGGTTATAGGTTAAAGGATGTGGAGAAGCGTCTTGTGACTCCTTGTTCTCATCACCAATCCAGGGGTACATGTTGGGTGTCTTGTCTGCTTGCCTTTCGGCCCTAGCTGGGGTTTATACAGAATTTTTAATGAAGAAGAATAATGACACCTTATATTGGCAGAATGTTCAGCTGTATACGTAGGTTTCTTTATTCTTTATCATTTTTTTTGTTGCTTTTATAGTATGAAAACGTGAGCCCAACATGCTAATTAGGGACGATACATGTACATTTCAGGTTCGGGGCAATTTTTAACATGGGGCGGCTCTTTCTCGATGATTTTAGAGGAGGGTTTGAGAATGGGCCATGGTGGGACCGCCTTTTTAACGGCTACACCATCACCACATGGCTGGTGGTATTAAATCTAGCTTCCACTGGTCTTCTAGTGTCGTGGTTAATGAAGTATGCGGACAACATCGTAAAGGTTCTACTCCTCCTTATTACTTGTATTTATTACCTTTCTTTCTCATCACCACCATTGTAGTATGAAGACCATGAGCGGCTCAATCAAATGCTGGGT
Organism: Ambrosia trifida; assembly: GCA_028751855.1. Classification (NCBI taxonomy): domain Eukaryota; kingdom Viridiplantae; phylum Streptophyta; class Magnoliopsida; order Asterales; family Asteraceae; genus Ambrosia; species Ambrosia trifida. The sequence continues at coordinate 43,181,379 of CM054132.1, read as the reverse complement.
TCCATATTCTTCTTCAAAACAAATGTAACACTTATAGGACTTGATATGGTTTGAATAACCATGAGCCAAATCAAATATTTGGTTTTGCGTTATTTCCATAGTAAACCAGCCCCCCAAACTACCTTATCGTTATGGGTTTGGTTACAGAGCTAAACTTGCTTTTTCAATAATTTAAGAATAGTCCATAGCTTCTCCATAGACTTTTCCATATGCTTTCATATTGAGATGATATTGTGTGATAAGAATGACTCTATGGTTTGTGTCACCTGCTTTGATATCTGCCAATGTAGCCCAATTGATAGCTACTATATGGTTCTTTCCCTTCTTAAGTGCATTTTCTGAATATCAATATATGGTTGTTGCAGGTGTACTCGACATCAATGGCTATGCTGCTGACAATGGTTTTATCAGTGTTCCTCTTTACTTTCAAACCAACATTACAAGTAAGTAATTTTCTCAACTGGCGTTTCAGTTTATCTAGAATGGTAATGATAGTGATTAGAGGTGATTGGTAGGTTATGAATATAGAATATAAAATGCCATTGATTGGATAATGAACCTTTCCCTTCAAACTTGGGGTTCAGCTAGCTAGTAAGATTTATGTGTCTTTCCGTGTGAGTACTAATGAAGAGGCTTGTGGTTGTTGCAGCTCCTTTTGGGTATTATTATCTGCATAATGTCTCTACACATGTATTTTGCACCTCCAAGCACACTTGTAGACTTGCCTGTGTCCGTGCCAGCATCTCAAAGCACCCCTGTTAAAACAGATTCTTGATATAGGCAATTGGTCAAACAAACAGATTTTGTGTTGTTTTAAAGCAAAGCGGTATGTTTCTCTTGGAAGGTCTTGTATGTAGATGAGCCTGATAAAAAGTTACTAGGGTTTTTAAATTGATGACATTACCCATCTCAAAGATGGTCTTGTATGGTTCAGACAAGTAGACAACAGCATATAATTGTTACATTTGTTTTGCAGTACCAACGTATGTATGTATGTATATTTAATTCTGCTGATAATCTTACATGATCATGATGCTATTCTTTTCACATTTGACATTTGACATTTGCTGTTTGATTAAAAGCGATGAAAATGAAACAGCAATTAGTAGTTGATGTTAGTGTTGCAATTTAAGTAACTAAGAGCATATGTAATCGTAGCGTTATATGGCGTGAGGGGAAAAAATAGCGCCCCCCACACTGGTTCGCTACACCGCCCCGCCTGCCCCGTCCCTCCCGTCCTCCTTGGAACATCAAGGACGGACCAATCATGTATTTTCTTGAATTTTTTTTTTAAACCTTGTGACACCACTTTGAGACACCACCCATGTCTCCACACCCCACCCATGTCTCAAGAATGTTGAAACACCACTTTGGTAATGTGGCATTCTACATGGCATGGAGACATGACCTTTTTCATGTCTCCACACCCCATAGCCTTACTATTTTTCTCTCTCCTCCAGTCATCGCTAGTCATATCACTAACATCCCTTATATACCCAATCAGCTTCAGTCAACATGTGTGAGGGTTGAAGACCAGATGTTTCAAGTTCAAATTCAATACTAACCCGATTTAATTGCATTCAGCCCCTTCGGACGATGGCTTAAGATGGTAGGCTTAGGCTACCCAGCTCTGTCTGCGAAAGCGAGCATATAGGATATTCTTTTGGCATTGGGTTATCCCAGGTAGCCGGACTTTTATTCGTTAACCCTTCAAAACAAATGTGTTATATGATTATTATCATGAACACATTTTTACAAGTAAATTAACATTATATAATATTATTTTATAACGTCTTGAACTCCGTGTCGTTTTTTGGGTTAATTCTAGGAAAAGTTAGCACAAGTTTAATTTTACATATAAAAAGGTTATTAATTACAATAAGAAAGAATTTAGTTTCCCAAAACATGTTATGCTAAGAATAGTAGGGGTGAGATCGGTACTGTACCCGTACCGAATTTAAACAAAAGTGGGTACCGAGTACCGTACCGAATATATAGTTACGGTACTGTATGAGTACGGGTATCGGTACCGGTATTTCGGTATGGTACCCGTTTTGGTACCATTTTGTTATTTTTTTTCTTTTTTGAGCACTCGTACGGGTACCAATTAGTAGGCAAACAATTACGAGTATTAATACTATACAGGTACCAAATTGAAAAATTTGGTACGGGTACCAATATGGTACATGTACTAAATAGGTAAATTGATACGAATACCATAAATACCATAATACAAAGTGAAACATATAATCAAATTCAATAGTATATAGAATTTGGTACCCTACCATTATTACCTGTACTCATACCCGTACCGATACTGAAAGTACTGAATACCGAAATCAGTAAAAGTGGGTATCGATACCTATACCGAGTACTCAAAATCGGTACGGGTACGATATGGGTACAGGTTGTAACACCCCAACCGATGGCGGAAACATCGAGGTGCCACGTATTGATGATTGTTCAGTAGCTCATGGCGAATAATAAATTTCATTAAATGATTTAAATAAATTACATACAATTGTTCTACAAGAATTCGTACATCAAATTGAATAAAACTATGCACACATCTCCAAGCATTAATTCAAATCTTCAAGCAAGTAGAACCTGAAACATGTTAAGTTGAAAATATTTTGGGTCAACAAAAGTTGGTGAGAATACATAGGTTTTTGAATATAGATGATGACAATAGTTTGTACAACAATCACAGTTGTATGATGATGGAGTATGATCCCGACATGTAACAATGCGTCTTTGTACAACCAAACCTTGTGTCGACTGAGGCCTAACTCGCAAGTTAGTCTAATGTTGTTACTGTTTTCGATCATCCCTGAATTTATGCGGGGGGATGGGTTTGTCAGACCTATAGCGCTATAATCTAAACAGGCGGCTTGATCATTGTTAATGATTGTACTGTGTCTTTTTGTTACAGTCAAATGATAGAATGATGATGTACTTGAATCACAAGTAGATATGAGTAAATGATAGTATAAAATGTTTAAACATGTTTCACCCCAAAAATAGTGAAAATAGAGAAAAGGGCTATGTAAACTCACCTTAGCAAAATGTTATTTCTGTTGAAAAATTGAATAGTGGTGTTGCCCAAATGTGTCAAGTATCACCCTATAATAAGGTAATAAATATGTCTAAGTTTATCTAGTCTACAAATGTATATGTTCTAGGGCTTTGAATTGGGGATAAATGCTCGTTTGATTAATAATAAAAATGTTTGATACTTGAGAGAAATTTAGTAAATAAATATACAAAAATCTTTTTTAATAAACTTGAATTTAAGATGGTCACAATAATGAGTTTAAAGTATAAAAATAATTTTTATAAAATTATTTTCTTTAAAATAGAATATTAAATCTATTTATTACAAATTGTCAAAATTTAATTTTAATATTTAAAAATACTAAAATTAACGAATTCTTAGTTTAAAAAATTTATTTCTGTTCCAAACAATCAGAAATAATTTATATAAAATTTTGGTGCAAAAATATTAAAAATTGAATTTATTATGATTTATTTATGATTAAAACTAATATAAATTGATTAAAAATATTAAATAAATGATTTTTCAGAAATAAAAATTATTTCAGTAAAGCTTAATGTTATAAAAACTCAGAATAATTTTTGTGGAAATTTATATAATGGTTTTGATATATTTATAGAATTTTATAATTATAATTGAATAAATTTATAATATTATTATATATAATAAATAAAAGATTTTTGAAAAACTAAAAATTGTGTGATAAACTTAACCATTTGAAATGCATAAAATAAATTTGATAGGATTTATAAAGTGGTTTTTGTATTTAAAATGTATAACAAAAGTTTAGAATTAAAATTATATATTTAAATCCATCAAAAAAATTATATGATGGTTATGGGATTCGAACCCGGGTCTATGACCGGGTTGGGTTTAATCACAAGTGTGGCCACCACCAAGCCACACCCTGAGAACGAGTTTAAAGCATTCAGAAAATCTTTTATACCTTAACAGATTCAAGCCTTCTTCCCCAATTTAACCCTAGATTAATCTCCGGTTAATTGGACTCGAATACCACTGATAAAATCCAATTAACTAGAGGGTTAATGCATTACCGTGTATTATGAACAGAATGGCATAGATTATTACTGAATTGATGAAGATTTGGAAGGTAATAGAGGTGACCGGAAAAGCTTGACGTGTAACCTCACGAATTTTCCCATTTATTTTGCATTAAAGTATTTCCCGATCCATGATATAAAGTCTAATTTATTTCTAAGTATTCTTATCTTTATCCGTGCACTCTATTTTTCTAAGAACTTAAAAAAAAAAAATCTTCAATCATGACATATGTCATATCCTAATTCTATTTATAAAATCATCATTTTATAAGACGGTGTTTTTATTTTCTAATTCAAACTAATGATTTTTTTTATTTCTTATTTAAAGCTAAGAGTTAATTGCCAATTTAGTCCCTGAGGTTTGTCAAAAATTGTCACTTTCATCCAAATCTTTTTTTTATTACATTTGTGTCCCTGAGGTTTCATTTTTTTGCCATTTTAGTCATCAGCACTAACTCAGTTAAGTCAAGGGAATTTTTGTCCATACACACCAAACTTTTTCCTTTTGCTATTTTCATCCAAAACCCATTTTAAATTTATTTTGATTTTCTTTTAGATATTATATATGTATACACACACATAACCTTCTGCTTCTTTCTTAAACCTCATTAATCACTATGAAAACCTAAAGCCCCAATGCTATGAAAACACTCCAAGCACCACCACCACCACCGTCAACAACTACTGAGACACCACCACGACCCATGAACTGTTTACAGATTTTAAACGATTTCATGGGGCTTTTGTTCTACATTAAAAACTGACTCTAAAGGACCAAATAATTTAAAGGAAAGCGTACCGAAAGATGATGAAATCGAGCACAAGGGTCGAGACAAAAATTCAAAAAATCTTCGAATTTAGGTTTCAGGCCAGGTGTGTTGGGTTTATGTTGGGGGTGAGGGAAAGTGGCGGGTGGTTGGGGATATATGGGAAGGAGAGAGGCAGCTTCAGAAGATTTCAGTGGCTGAGGATGGTGTTGCATGGTGTCCTCAAGTATTTATTCTTGATAACAATGAAATATTTAGGTATGTTAAGAAGCTGTGTGAATTTTTTTTAGATATTTTGGAAGTCGCATATTGTTATGTTACTAAATCATTTAAAGGAAAGCATACTGAGAAGAGGGGGTGATAATTAAAGTATTAAATATGATTAGAAGCTATTGTATCATGATGTAAATCTAAATTCTTGCACAAAGGAGGCTGTCAACTAAGTTCTTAAAATTTTGCCGATTGAAGCGTTCGTGCATAATATATTATCCAAAATCAGTCCATTACTATAAAAAGATTATGACACAGATTACAACTTTTTTGTGTTATCTGTTTTTGTGTAGTGACAGTGTGCATACAACTAAATTTACAAGATATGTATAGAAATTTTAATTTTAGCAATCATAACCAATATACGAAAGCTACTGATTACTTGATAAGTAATCGCATTCGTTTATTTTTTGGTATCCTACAATCATTCGTTTATTTTTTTTGGTATCCTACAATCTCGCATTCGTTAACGAGACCCGTGTTACGGCGGGGTGTTACAATATAATATCTAAAAGAAAATCAAAATAAATTTAAAAAGAGTTTTGGATGAAAATGGCAAAAGGTAAAAGTTTGGTGTGTATGGACAAAAATGCCCTTGACTTAACTGGGTTTTTGTTAACCGAGTTAGTGCTGATGACTAAAATGGCAAAAAAATGAAACCTCAGGGACATAGATGTAACAAAAAAAAGATTTGGATGAAAGTGACAATTTTTGACAAACCTCAAGGACTAAATTGGCAATTAACTCTAAAGCTAATCATTTTTCCAATTACATTTATAATCTCAAACAAGGAAGATATAAATTCGTTTCAAAATAAATAAATATATATATATATACATATATATATATATATAGGCTAAGTATCCACAAAAAACCCTCTAAAACGAAGAAACTCGGTAAACTCTAACTTCCCGAGCTTTTTATCATCTGAAAAAATTAGGGTATGTAATATACATGATTTTAAGAGTTTTGAGCCAAAAAAAATCAAAAAAGCGCCGAGTGGATATTTTTAAAAAAAAATAAATAAGTTTTTTTTGTGTTACGTATTTTACACAAAAACAGACATGTTACATATGTAACACAAAAAACTTATTTATTTTTTTAAAAAATATCCACTCGGCGCTTTTTTGTTTTTTTTGGCTCAAAACTCTTAAAAACATGTATATTACATACCCTAATTTTTTCAGATGATAAAAAGTTCGGGAAGTCAGAGTTTACCGAGTTTCTTCAATTTGAGTGGGTTTTTATTTAATCCTCCCCCTATATATATATATATATATATATATATATATATATATATATATATATATCAAAGCCTTGAGTCAAGAGTCAAAGTCTTGACAACAAAATTCTTGGAGTCAAAGTCTTAGTCAAACAAGTCAAAGTCTTAGTCAAATAGTCAATTCATCATAAAACCTTACTTTATGGTGTTGACCAATTTTAATGGCTAATTGAATCCAAAACTAGTATAAAAACCCACCTATGACCCATTATACTTTGCACCTCTAAATCGATTGTTTCAATCCGATTAAACTTTACCTCATACCTTTCTTCTATAGTCTATTACTTCTACAATTGAAGCTTTGATTATAAGCTCTTGTAATTGGCAACTTTGGGGCTACACATATTCTATTTTTCACGAGACATAACATTTTGCTAAGGTGAGTTTTACATAGCCCCTTTTCTATTTATCACCATTTTTGGGGTGAAACATGTTACAACATCATTTATGCAATTCAATCATCAATGTGTCTATGTGTTTTTCTATGTTGCATTATGTCTTGAACATGACTAGGGTAAGCACAATTCTAGCATAATCATTAACATTGATCAGCCGACGGTATACATTGATAGATCTATTGGACTGACAATCCCACCCGGATACGTGCCTCCTACAAAGGTAGCGTGGGTGTTTGTTACTGCAATATAAACGAGTGAACTATGAGCGTATGGGATGTACCACAATACAACAGTCACAAGGGTTGATTATGCACTCGATTTACTTCTAGTATGTTTTCACATATGGACTAGATTTGCCATGACACATGAATTGCACAACAATTTTATTCGATTATCAAAACCTATGTAATTCTCACCAACTTTTGTTGACCCAAAATATTTTCAACTTAACATGTTTCAGGTCCTACTTGCTTGAGGATTTGAATTAATGCTTGGAGATGTGTGCATAGTTTTATTCAATTTGATGTACGAATTCTTGTAGAACAATTGTATGTAATTTATTTAAATCATATAATGAAATTTATTATTTACCATGAGCTACTGAACAATCATCAATACGTGACATCCCGATGTTTCCGCCATCGGTTGGGGTGTTACATGACGCCGGCGATCAAAATAAAGGCACGAGCAGAGCGTTTTAACCGGAAAAGAGAGTGGGGGTTGGTTTGGTGTGAGGTTTCCGGTTTGAAGAGTATCCTATTTATACTTGACGAGACGCGTTGAAGTTTTTGGTAAATTTTCAGGGTCGCCGGAATTTACGGACATCACAATGAATGTGGGTTTGACGAGTTTAAAATGAGTCTAATAGCGTTGGTCAAAGGCTGAAAGCACGCGGGCCATTAATCGTGATTGAGAAGCAGTTTTTGGAAACTGGCCGGAATTTCAGCTTTTGACCGGTTGGTCAACCGGACGCGAGGAGGAAGACGAGACCTTGGGCCGGGTTGTTTATCATGGGTTGGGCTTGTCTGGTGGGCCAACAGTTGACTGGGTTAAAACTTAACTAATCAGATTTTTTTATTCACAATGTCATTATTATTATTATTATTATTATTATTATTATTATTATTATTATTATTATTATTATTATTATAAAGTGATAAATAAAAGAAATATATGTATATTTATATATATATATTATTTTCAAAATCATATAAGGAGTACTTGGTGGGTAAAGTGGTGATTTGATTAACCCAACACTTGGGGAAAAATGCGCGATGTTACACAGGTATAGGTACTCGGGAAAAAATGCTCATCCCTAGAATAGTGTTGGGACTAAAGCGTAAATGTTGAATAGGATAGGGGAGTATTGTTATCATGGAGGAAGACGAGACCTTGGGCCGGGTTGTTTATCATGGGTTGGGCTTGTCTGGTGGGCCAACAGTTGACTGGGTTAAAACTTAACTAATCATATTTTTTTATTCACAATGTCATTATTATTATTATTATTATTATTATTATTATTATTATTATTATTATTATTATAAAGTGATAAATAAAAGAAATATATGTATATTTATATATATATATATATATATTATTTTCAAAATCATATAAGGAGTACTTGGTGGGTAAAGTGGTGATTTGATTAACCCAACACTTGGGGAAAAATGCGCGATGTTACACAGGTATAGGTACTCGGGAAAAAATGCTCATCCCTAGAATAGTGTTGGGACTAAAGCGTAAATGTTGAATAGGATAGGGGAGTATTGTTATAATGAACAATTGTACTTAGACTATAAGGAGTGGTGGGGGGGGGGGGGGGGGGAGGGGAAGAGGGGGATGAAGCGCCATGTGGCACTTGTGGGGCCCTTGTGGGGGGGAAAATAATTGTGGGGAGTGGAAGGGGGGGGGGGAAGAAAATAATATTATATTGTGTTAAAGTTAAAAAAAAAAAAAAAAAGCTGGCCAATAACAAAGCGCCACGTGTCAAAGAAAATTGCCCCACGCCAGTGAACTCACCCCCGCCCTGCCCCTTCCCGCCTCCCCACGCCATAGCTGCGGTGGTGTTCCCCCCCTTCCCGCCCTCCCAACGCCATCCACTCCGGTCAGTCTTAAGCTAGCAGGTTGATTAGTGAGAAATAATGGGATATCGATGATTTGTGACTAATGTGCATGTGGGATTGTGGGAATGGGAGGGAGATATGTTCCATGGTATAGTGATTGTAGCATGCTTGGCGGATTTTAAAGGCCAGAAACAATAAGTTGTTCCCCGATAAAGAGGTCACAATTGAAGACATACCGGGCGATGTAAAATCTATTGGGATCTTATTGTTCAAGAAAAGATCTAAATGTAAAGCGATAAAGTGATTGAAAAGGCGTAAATTTGATTTGTTGTAGTTGTTTGCTGCGTTGATGCCTCGTTTTGAGGCTTGGCGTTTGTTGATTTGTTAATCAAATTCGCTGTTCAAAAATTTTTTTTTTTTTGGAACTTGACTTTCATTAAAACAAAAAGCACGGGGGCGCGACCTCAAAACAAGGACCGCCAACCCGAGGCTTATAACATGTACATAGGGAAATTACACCAATCCTCCCAAAGGAGGTTTTGAAACTTAGACCTATGTCTTAACCATAAAAATGCTACCGACTTGACGTTACCAATCACCATAGGAACCTTTGCTTCGGTGCCTTTGAAAGTTTTTTCATTTCTCGCCTTCCAGATAATCCAGATTGTGATCACCACGATTCCTTGCAGGATCCGTTTCGCCCATTTACTATTCCCTATGGCTTTATAATGAAGGAGCAGGTCACTAATAGAGGAAGAAAACAGGGTAGGACATCGACACCACTTCCAAATACCCTCCCAAACTACCGCAGCGAAACCGCAACCAGAAAAGATGTGAACCGTTGTCTCGTCTTCAGAATCACATAATCTGCAGAGCATGTTGTCGACGCTGATGTTTCTCACAGCCAAGGCGTCGACGGTCGCAATTCTACCCATTTCCGCTCGCCACGCCAGAATGTTACATTTAAGCGGGACCCACGCAATCCATTTGTACTTAAAATAATTACCATGATTCCGATTCTGCATCAGCGCCTTTTTAATTCCTGCAGTTGACAGCAGGTTTGCTCCATTCCAGGTCCAATTATCCTTTCTATCGGCTAAGCGAACTTGTGACAGCATCTCAGACAAGCTGCTCCACTCCTGAACTTCAGCAGCAGAAAAGAGAGCCGAGAAATCTACCGGGTGCCATCCATTAAACTCCCAGAAATCGCTAACCCATCCTTTTTTGTTACTAGATCTCGCGAATAATAAAGGAAAAGCTTTGAATAGGGGGCTGTCAAGCAGCCAGTTATCCAACCAAAAACGGGCAGTTTTGCCGTTTCCTATAACCACACGGAATAGGTCCAAAAAGTTCCTATCACCACATTTAAGCCGTTCACTGTTCTTAACGATAGCTGCCCAATTCCCTTGAGCATTCGCGATTAAGGGTATGCCAGACCACCGATTTCTAGACTTATGACAGCCGTCTATCACTGTCTTCCACAGAGCATAGTTCTCCACTCGATACCTCCAAACCCATTTAGCTAAAAGAGCATCGTTAACATCTTTCAATCTTGCTATGCCCAGCCCCCCTTCGTCTTTTGGCCTCGTAATTCTCTCCCAGGAAACCCAATGGAGTTTCTTAATGTCGCTCGATCCTGACCACATAAATCTTTTCATAAGACTCTCCAACTTGTCAATCACACCCACCGGAGCTTTATATAAAGAAAAATAGTAAACGGGAAGGCTTTCCAAAACAGATTTTATCAAAGTAACACGACCGCCAATGGAGAGAACCTTCGCTTTCCATGAAGACAATTTGTTAAGAAAAATATCAATTATCTTTCTCCAATTATTAATTCTGTTCATGTTGGCTCCGACCATAATACCCAAATAATCAAAAGGGACGGACCCTTCGCGACAGCCAAGCACAGCGGCCATGTCGACTAGCTCTTCCTTTGTCGTGCCAATACCATAAAGACTCGATTTGTGGATGTTTATTTTTAGACCCGAGCATAAATAGAAAACTCGAAGAATACGAGATGTCTTGTAGATGTTGTCGCAAAACCAATCCCCCATTATAAGAGCGTCGTCCGCATATAAAAGGTGTGAAACCAAAGGACCACTCGGTGAGACTTTAATACCTTTAAATTCTCCTTCTTGGCCGGCTTTACGAAACAAATACGAGAAAGCTTCCATCACAATTAAGAATAAGAAAGGCGATAGTGGATCACCTTGGCGAAGCCCTTTCCCACACTGAAATTCAAAAGTTGGAGAGCCGTTGACGAGGACCGAGGACCTGGCTGATTCTAATATACCTTGAATCCACATTCTCCATTTATAAGGGAAACCCATCTGCTCCAGCAAAGACAGTAAAAAGGCCCAGTTGACGTTGTCATAGGCCTTTTCAAAATCAATCTTAAGAAAAAATGTTTTTTTCCCCCGCCTCTTACACCAAGAAAGAATCTCATTCACCATGAGAGGCCCGTCAAGAATATACCTATCACTTAGGAACCCCGATTGGGATTCCGAAATGATATAACCAATCACTCTTTTGAGGCGAGTAGCAAGGACTTTAGAAATCACCTTACTAATCAACCCCACCAAAGTAATAGGTCTAAAATCCTTTAAACCCAAAGGATTTTTAATTTTAGGAACCAGCGTGATGAAAGAGGATCCACAACCACGGTTAATTTTCCCCGTCTCATAGAAAGCGTTAAGGATATTACCAAAATCTTCTTCTAGGCAATTCCAAAACTTTCGAACAAACCGAAAATTAAACCCGTCAGGACCTGGGGCTTTATCCATACCACAATCAAAAACCGCCTTTTTTATTTCATCTTTGGAAAACGGGGCTACTAAAGCATCGACCATATCCAAGGGGATTTTTTTAATGTCATTACAAATCAGCTCCGGCCTATTCTTAACTTTTTCCGAAAAATGATTTCTAAAAAATTTAAGAACCTCCCTCTTGACATGATTTGGGTTTAGTAACCCATATATCATTAACCATAAGACCCTGAATAGAATTGGAAGCCCTCCTACCATTAATAATACCATGGAAAAACGCTGTGTTATCATCCCCATACATCGCCCACTTTACCCGAGACTTCTGGCATAAGTCCCGAGACCGATAGAATTCAACCTGCTTGATCCCCTTGTTGCACTCGGTCCTAATCCATTCTTCATCTTCAGATAATTCTCTTTCTTCCATAATTTCTTCAATTTGTTCTTTATCTTTATTCAGCTCTGCTAAGTAAGTACCCTCTTTAGCGTCTAACTGTTTTTTCCAATCAGCAAGCACAAGACGCAAATATCTAAGCTTCTTTGTCAACAACACATCTGGGGAGTCAATCGCTTTATACTCCAAGAGAGTACGGGAAATCAGTTCTTCGCAGCCATCACGAAAGATCCAAGAATTGTACCACCTAAAAGGCTTGTGACCAAAATTTGGTAAAACCAATGATAACAATAATGGACAAAACATTATAAAGATCGAATTAGTAATTGTATGTCAAATTTATTCATAGCAACTTGGCACACTATTTTCATTTACGTACAGCCGATCATTTTCATTTAATCGTAAAAGTAATTGAACAAAATAATGTCACAACTGAATTTGTAATATTTTTTTTTTGAACGGCCGACAAATTGAAATCACTCACGGAACACTGGAGTATCATCATGCCACCAATGTTACCACGCGATCATATTCCACCACCAAGTGACTAATTCTAATTCAGGAGGAAACTCATAATTATGAGAAAACTCCCTTTGTGTGATTCGAACCCAGGACCTTATGGTCCCTAAGTCTTATCTCACCACCAAAATGTCGCTGGGCTATAATGCCTTTGGCACTGAATTCGTAATATTAACATTTAAAAAGAATACCAGAAAAAAATAATAATAATAATCATGGAACATAATCATTTTCGAGAGTAGGTTGTGTTCTAACAAGTGTGGCTAAAGGCATTTTAGTTTGGCCAACTTTTGTTGTGTCCAAACCTTCATTTTTTTCAGCCTCCTTTTCCATCCTTTCAATATTTCTCATTCTCAACATTCTAACTGTCACAACAACTATTAAACCAACCAACAACAATCCCAATACCCCTACCCCAAATCCCAAAACCCACCATTTCCACAACTTCCCTCTATCCTTCTTAGGATTAACTGATATTGATGGTACTTGTACCACAATCGAGAAATGTCCTTGGTCTCGCGCGCTACACATGCTTTCTTGTGCCATGTTGCTTATTTCATATGTCCCGTTTAAATAAAACGTGACACATTTTGCCTTGTCTTCATATTCATGTTGTGGGGCTGGAAACTGAATCAAGATGGGGGCTCCAAAGAGAGTGAGGTTGAGTTTGGTGAAGTTAGCAACTTGCCCAGTCGAGCCATAGACATTAAACGCGACAACAGGAGCAACAAGAGTGTGATTTGGGACGTTGTAGTAGTAAGATGATTGATTGCCTAGATTTGAATAGACAATATCTAGCCTTGTGAAAAATGGGTAGGCGAATATTTGTGGCGGCATAAGGAAGCTGCTGTAGTTGGCCCCTTTACGCCAAAAACTATCCCATCTTAGTCGAACCATTGAAACCTGGATACCTGTAAGATTGGAAGGCAAAGATGCATTGTATAAGACACCCGTTTGCGGATGCGTTGGAAGTGAGTTGTGTGCATATTCTTCAAACATATCATCAAGCTCATCCATTCCTTTTAATGAAGAGAAACAAGAAAGCATCACAAAACTAATGACAAGTGTTGTTTGAAACCCCATGACCACATTGGCTAGCAAGAAAAGTTTCCTCTAATTAAGTCATCATGAAAGGGTAGTTTGATTGATGATTATTTTAGTAAGGGGAAGTAGAGTTGGTTGAGTTTGGTGACAGTTGGAATATATATATGTGTGTGTGTGAGATTTGGTTGTAATAGGGACGGTGCCAACGAGGTTATAATTGGAATTTGGACACACTCATCTGGATGCTTATATATCATTTTCATTTCCTTTTATTATATTATCTTATTATATATTAATTAAAATGGGTATCAAACAGAGTTTCTGTCTCAAGTCAAGACTGGGTTAGAAATATATTAAAATCAACCAAAAAAATTAATGTTACAGGTATGTAATAATATTAATTAAGTAACGATTTATTTAGTTAATTTTCATTACAGTAGGTTAGATATATTCAAGTGGGAGGAGAGTTCAAGGTAGAAAAGATTAAATTAAAATATTAAATTGGTTTTGGTTTTGGTGGGTGTGAAAACTAAAAAGAAGCCGGCTCCCAACAGTAGTCAGTCCATGCTACATATGGAATTGGAATTGGAATTGGATGATGGCCCACTCCACACCATGCTATTGCTAAGTCAATAATACCCTTTTACTTGTTCTTTCTAAAAATAGTTGCTATAACCATGATTAATTAATTTCACATGATAATATCCACCAAATTATGGGTTTAATTGGTACGCAAAAAAATAATTATAATGCATTTGTTGTATTTTTTGTTGTATTGTATTATGTATATGTGATGTTAGAAGTAATATAAGATGGTCAATCAAAACAATAACATACCCAACCCAACCCATGCATTGCATACCTACTGAAAACTCCATGCATATTAACAATTTGTACTAGCAGAATCACAAATTTAAGTGTCAATAGATAAGCTAGTATCAGTCCATCATTCAAAACTTCACAAACACAACACAAACCTATATATAGACTGCTGTAATTAGGCTCTGCAAGATTGATTGCTTCTTCAATAATTTGAATTCCAAATTGCGGAAAAAACTACGGCCTTGAAGGAGAAGGCGATGAAGGAGGTTTCAAATTAGGATACTGCAAAAAAAAAAAAAATAATAAATAATAATAATAATAAACAAAATTTCCTTAGGGACCATCAAAATAATCAAGCATTTCCTTGTACGCTTTTTATAGAACTTACATAAGGATATGGTGAAAGTGGGCGTGATGGTTTGGGAACTGCTTCTTCTTCTTCTTTCACTTCTATTTCAGGGACCATCTTCGCTTCTGGAGGCGCCACTACTGGTGTTGCTGCTACTGCTGCTACTTCTGCTTTGACCTCTGCTGCTGGTGGAGGTGGCGGTGGTGGTGGGGCAGAGTCCACAACGGCTTCTTCGGGAGCCTTTGTTGGTGCAGGAAGTGCATTGATAGTCAACGGTGGTAGAAGCGCTTTCCCAATATCCTGAATTTCTTAAATCATTTATTTACCACTTACATTCAAAAACCAAACTATAATATGTTCAACTACCTTGATGTCATTTAGGATCTCTTTCGGCCCGATTTTTGCGCTCACAAAATCACCAACTTCTTTCAAAGTTCTTTTTCGATCCTGCCATGCCAAATTCATAAACGAATCATTAAATTAAATAAAATAATATACGAAACCACCACACCAAAAACAAAATTTCACAAGAATCTTGCTTTGCTTTCCACACTACTATTTTTGGTAAGATGGCTTTAATAAGATTTTAGTTATCTAAGCCTAAATAATTAGGTTCAAAAAACATCCGCATGGCCAATCATGATTCTAAAACTGTACCAAATATACAAAAGAGTGAAGAACTAGCCGTTCAGATAGATCACTTTCATTTGAATCTCGATGAGTTTGGTTTCTAAAAGTAGTAGATTTGACCTTTGAAATCAAAATACATCGATAAGCAAGAATTAATAGTCAAAAGGACGGACCTCTGCGTATAGTAGCTTCTTGCTGACAAGTTGCACCAATGCAGCAGAACCCAACACCTCAAGTATTGTTTCAACCTGAAGATTAAGCACACCAAATTGAAGAATACAAAACACAAGATTTATTTACTTATGTTAATTTTCTACCTCAGTAAATGCTAATAAACTTAGTCCAGTAGCTGCAGCGATGCCAAAAAGTAGAGTTACAGCTTCATTGCCCTCCTGGAATTCAAACCATTTCAAGATAACGTCTTTGGAAATAATGGTTAACTTAAAGATTCATAGCGTTAGCCGCATGAAAATTGTGCTACAAATGCAAATTACATATGGAGGGAGATACATACACCAAGAATACTATCAACAGCATCATTCAGACTGCTTAAGTCAAATGAGAAGGACTTTTTGGGTGATTTCCAAGGAAGACCGCTGTTCTGTACAAAACATAACCATGAAAGAGTGAGAAAAAAAGAAATAAAAACAGACTGGAGGGAGAAAAGGGGCATAACGTTAACAAACCATCCATCCACGGGATCCTTCTGCACCGTCTTTTATAGCATAGGCAGCTTTAAAGCCGTTTACTGTCACCAACTCGGCAACAAGTTCAGAGCTCCCATCGAATCTGGGTTCGTCTCAAATTTATAGATTTCGTGTGTCAGTTTTCAGTAAACATCTTATGCAACTCGATATAATTTATTAAAACAATGATGAATTTATAGATTTTACCCTAACATAGCTTATATAGTTGTAGACCTCGATCAAATAAGATTAATTTAGCTAAAACCAACGATATAAATTGTTCGAAAACTAACCATAGTAATGTCAACGATGGAAATATGATTTGTTAATCTCAGCTAGTTCAATTCCATTGGGGTCTCATAAAACAACTAGCCTAAACTGTATTACTTGATGTCTTGTTAAAATGACAATAACTATGGTTTGTATTTTAACAAGACCCATGGTTAATAAACATAATGCAAATTTAGTTGCTTAAAACTAACTCTTGCAAACTTAACCTCACATCCCTATAACAATAACAATAACAATAACAATAACAATAACAATAACAATAACAATAACAATAACAATAACAATAACAATAACAATAACAATAACAATAACAATAACAATAACAATAACAATAACAATAACAATAACAATAACAATAACAATAACAATAACAATAACAATAACAATAACAATAACAATAACAATAACAATAACAATAACAATAACAATAACAATAACAATAACAATAACAATAACAATAACAATAACAATAACAATAACAATAACAATAACAATAACAATAACAATAACAATAACAATAACAATAACAATAACAATAACAATAACAATAACAATAACAATAACAATAACAATAACAATAACAATAACAATAACAATAACAATAACAATAACAATAATAATAATAATATTGCTCAAGAGCCTAAAAATGCTTACTTGTCCAAAATAAACAATGTGGTATTTTCTGGATCTTTAAACCTCAAAGAGAGCTTCTTCAAGAAGCCTTGTTTATCATCACCATTATAAGCAACTGTAACAGGCTTCTTCTTCAAATCTTTAATATCCGGGCTACCGACAGCCCGGATATCGTTAGCAGCCCTGATATCAAGCAACTGAGCATCCCCATCATCACCCAACTTCTCAAATGCAAGTTTTGCAGTCTGCACCCCCCATGCCTTTTTATCACTCTTTCCAAACACTTGGGACAGGATTGCAGGCAGTGCCAACAAGGCAGCCCCACCAGCCAGCACCAGAGGATTCTCCACACCAAACCTGACTATGCCATCAACAACACCAGTGACATCAAGATCAGGTGATGCAAATGAGGAGTCAGAGGCTGTTGTTGATTGGTTAAGTGCTTCTTCATAAGTAAGTGCTCTGGCAAAAGCAGAGTTGAAGACAGATGATGAGATAAGGACTAAACTGCTACCATTCAATTGTGGTTTGGATGTTTTGAAAAAAGATGAGTGTTTTTTGGGCTCAGGTTTAAGAAGAGAAATGGGTTTGAAGACAACTGCTGGTGGTGCATTCAGGGCTTCCATAGCATAATAATAATAATAATAATAATAATCCTTTCAAGTTCAACTCAAAGAAAAGATTGGTTAATGAGCAATCAAGCAAGCAACAAAGTAGTTAGGATGGATTTCTGAGGGTGGAGATGCTGAGGTGGCATGAAATATGAGAAATGCTCCAGTGGTTGAGTGACACGTGGCAAGTCAGGATGATGATCATGTTTTGGGTTATGTGTGGTTCACAAAGGGAGTGAGCTATGCAGATTGGAGAATGTTCTGGGCCGTTGCCAGGAATAGGTTAATAATAAACCTTTAAATATTTTTCATAAAACTAAAAGTTGATTATCTATGTAATTAGGGCTCACAATTCAAACACGAACACGATAACCTGATACGAACCTACACGATTTTAATAAGTTTTGTGTTTGGCCTTAACAAGTTTCATGTCTACAACAGGTCGACACGTTAAGACCTGTTTATTTTCGTGTCGTGTTCGTGTTTACATGTTTCGTGTTCGTGTCTTATCGTATTCGAATCTTAACTGGTCTTATCATGTTTCTTATTATGTCTTGTCGTGTCTTGTCGTGTTAGCTTGTTTTACTAGGTGTTCCTTATCGTGTCTTGTCGTGTTCACCTGTTTTTACTAGGTGTTCCTTATCGTGTCTTATCGTGTTAACCTGTTATACATAGGTTCGTGTTTGAAAAAATGACACGATTAGATTCCGGGTCGTGTTTGTACCTTAACAGGCTCGTATCTTAACAGGTTTGTGTAACCTGTTATGCCAGCCCTATATGTAATTATCTAATTATTAATACTTGAACTCTTTTTTTAATCCCTTTTAAAGATAAAATAAATTAGTATGCCATTAAAAAGTTCAAAAAAGGTTGTATCATAATTTTTAGCCTTGCTACATGAATCAAGACTAGTGTAGCTAACAACATATATCATCTCCCGGAAGAATAATACGCCCTGCACTCTTTTTTCCTTAGCTGAGGTTTTGTTTCACAAGGTTTTTCTGGCAAGGTTTTTAACGATACAACATCACGAAGCGTATACTACATTATTTTCTTTTATAATGTGGATAGTCAAGGAGGAGTGTTATAAATATATGTATTACTAGTTTATACCACGGGAGCGTCCCGGGTTTCAAAATCTAAGTAAAGTGAATAAAATTAGAAGTATCTAAACTATAAAAATGACATCCGCCAATATATGATTAATGAATATTATTATTATTATTATTATTTTAAACAAATCTCTGCCATAAGTTATCATATTCTAATATAAAAAAACGGGTAATTGGGTCGGGTATCACCTAATCCCAGGCCCGACCCAAACCCACAATTTTTTTTAAACTAATTCCAAACCTGACACAATACCTGTCGGGTTACAAAAAAATAGTCGTTTTTTCTCCGTTTTTTATATAGCACTATGGTGTTCATTGGAAAGATAATAAAACGCTTGTTAATTTGGTGTAATTTTTTTCTTTAAAAAATCTCGTATATAAAAGATATTAACATTTAAAAGTTATGAGAGAAAATATGAGAGATAAAATAATAAAGTTTTAATATTTACATTTAGTAGATTAGGTATTTAATAGATTATGTTAAATCATATTTAAACCATAACACAACTATCAACTTCGGGATCCTTCGATGTGTCGAGCCAAGCCCGCGCTAAAGCAAACTCCTCGTCTTTTTCCCAACGTTCTTGTTTCTTTTTTTGACGAGGCGCGTTAGGATCTTTTTTTATGTGCGAGCGTCTCCCCCCCCCCCCCCCCCCGGTTGAGAACCCTCGGGTTCACGTGGTTGGTTGGGCTCACATTGAGTTTCAGGCACGACCTCGGGCTCCTGTTGAGAACCTTGGACATAGTTTAGGTTCATGTTTGGCACAAACCCTTGAAAAAATTGACCTGGCATGCCTAGAAGTTGAGCGTATCTCATTGTGTTCGCGTCAAATTCGCCCCAATTGGGTGGCAGTTGAGTAGTGTTTGGCATCATAGTGTTTGGCCTCGTAGTGTTTGGCCTCGTACTCGGGCGAGACGGGACCCCAAATGGTGAGCCATATGGAAACAATTGGGTGGCAGTTGAGTAGTGTTTGGCCTCGTACCCGGGCGAGACGGGACCCCAAATGGTGAGCCATATGGAAACATTTTTTGTGTTTTTGAAGTTGTATGTTTTTAGTTTGTGTTGTGGTGTGTTATATTTGTTGTTGTGTGTGTATATAAAGTATAAAAAAAAATTACCGTTTGAAATTAATCCCCCCAACGTTCATTTTTTTTGACCGTTTGAAAGTCCCCCTGTCCACGTGTCACTCTCCCATTCGATGGATCAAGTTGGCACCGGCGTTATATGTATCACGCTAGACAAGTTTTTTGCATAATAACTCCCCCCGTAACGGTGTGGGGGGCGCTATTTAAAAAAAAACGCCCTATGACGCTTCGAAGTACAAGTCCAAAAGACCACACACCTTATGTGATATATAAATGGCACCTAGGCTAATAACATTTTTTATGTCAACAGACAAGGTTGCTCTTCAATACTACCACAACCAATATAATTATTATTATTATAATTATAATACACAAGGACAAAACTGTAACTGGTATATAATGTAGCAGTCAGTGCTGCACAAATTCATAATTGCTCTTTCTCATCCCTTCAAAACCAGCAGCCTACTTGTTAATGATGATATCCATTTAAATCCCAAGACCTCCAAATAAATCACATGATTTTGAACGCATAGCCATAACTTTTATCCAATTAGAATAAATTTATCTATAAATGCTAGGAAAACCAGTCACTTGTAATACACAAACAACATATGCACATGTACACATCCTGAATTATAGATAGTACCACCTTCAGAAAATTAATTTAACCAACCTAGACAAAACATACAACTAGTACTATAATGTAATTTGATGATACAATTTTTGAGCTAGAAAAGGTTAACAAAAATTACAAAAAAAAAAAAAAAAAGTGTTAGAGCAGATGGAAGAAATAATCTAAACCTTGACCGATTTCCCAAATGGAAATGCCAGCACCCCATGAGCGAGCTTCATCCAGCCGCATTTCAATTGACAAAAGGGACGGGTAGAACACCACATGTTGATCATTATCATCTGTTGAATACAAGAAGAAATGCTCTCCGCTATTCTTATCCCATTTCAGCTCAGGCTTATGCTTCTCCAACAAGGAAAGATAGTCTCTTCCAAGAATAGCTCCCCCACCACCAACTGCAAACAAATAAAGTAGTCATTCTATTATATATATTATTCTGAAAAACCATTAAGCATTTCATTTTAATCTTCTACTCAAATTACCTACCTCCTTTAAGAACAAAATCATTCCCATAAAAGTTGAGGCCTAAAAATATTTTCTGAGCCAAGTTTTGAGATCCATCCGCCAGGAGCAGCTGCATAGTAGAATGGACCCACTTCAGTGGTGCATTGGGACCTGGATTTTGAGGATTTGAAAAGTCATAAGTCATAAGGGAGTAACCATCCACAGCATCACCCAAGATTTGCAGATCTCGAGGCCCAAAATCATACTCATGAAGCCTATCAGAATGTGGTGGCCCAATAACATATACTAATTGCAGGCTCCGCTCATTTACAACCACAGAGTGCATGGCTTGTCCCAGTTTTTTAATGAACTTCAGTGCCTGGTTTTGTAAACATACTCCATCAGAACTCGAAAGCAAACATCAACTGCATTGCATGCTGGCCAAGTGCATTGAATTGGAAAATAATTTCAAGACAGTAAACATTCCAGCTTTAACAGAAAAAAGGACAATGGAACTTTAGGAGATAAAGATATGTTATAATTGATAAAATCGTGTCAAAACATAACAAAATAGTTATGAACAGAGACCTACAAGATGCAATTTTTTTTTCCTTTGAACTCCTACTAGAAATATTATCTACCCTCATCCTTGCTCACATTAACAACCTAAGTCAGAAAGATATAGTTATTAAATACATGAAAAACATAGAACAAGTGGGCCTCTTATAACAAGTTCAACAATTCAATGCCAAAGGTGGTATTATCATTAAGGATGTTCACATGTGCATTGGTTGTTTGTGTATTCCAAGTAAATAAATGCCAAAAAACAAAATTAAAACTGAAAGTACTTAACTTCAAAAGAGGATTTGTGCTTGTTACATCATCTAAACTGGTAATGATTGCGAAAACTTTCACTTAAAAGTTAAAACTTTACCAGATTCCGCATGTGTGGATCATGCAAGACACCATATGCAGCCCATCGTGACCAAGATTCTAGTACAATGCCATCAAAATCCATCTCCCTGTCCAGTCACAAGAACCATCAAACCATATATACTAAACTCTCCTACATTGGGGAGAGGAAAAGAGAAGGATACTCCTTCAAAGGCAAGCCTTGGTTGTAAAATTTTGAATATAAAGTGAATTTCTTGACAAAAACATTATATTACTGGAATCACTAGGTTATGGAATTCATGTCAAGTGTCGATCACAGAATACTGACATGAAGATATACATACCTAACTCCTAAAACTTACCACCTGGTCAACCGTAATACTTCTTGTTTGATGTCTCAATGAGTCAATGAGATTGGAGTTTTATCTAACTACACAAATAAGTTTAAGTTTAGAAACCCTTTTCAATTTCTCGTTCTTGTAGTCTGCATATGTTTAGCCTCCCACTCTCCCACTTCCTCTCACATGGCCAATCATATTGATTACACTTTACAACTACTATACTTCCCAAGTCAAGCACATGCTAGGATTTGTTTTACCGTCTAGAAAGCCTTCATTGTGTTGCATGTTTTCTAGGCCTCCATAAAATCAACAAACCGTATGAACAAGGATTGGTTATTTAGAACAAGATTATCTAATGTGTTGCATAAAAGATGTAAACAACCTCCTTTTACCCCTCTTGTCTCTGTTGATCTTGTGTTTAATAAGCAATGAATCGGAAGAAGACAGACTCAGCAAAACCAAATAAAAAAGTTAAGGCTAGAGTTTCAGGGAAGGGGAGACAGAAGGTGATGCTTACTTGCATTCAGCTATTATAAGGTCAATCACTTTAGCCCTCTGCTTCTTCTCTTTTAGCATAGCCACAGGAATAGCTTCAAGTACAAATCTTGGCAAAATCTGTCAACAAAGCACCAGCATTGAATCAAGAGACTGATATATATATATATATATATATATATATATATATATATATATATATATATATATATATATATATATATAGGGGAAAGTTAATTTGAGAACACCTATATTTCGTGCGAACCGCGAGAACGCCATCTAAAACCATTCAAATCAAAATTTTCTTTTTACACTTATCTTTATTACTAAAATACAATTCCAAAAACACAATTTACGCGTAAAAATTTTAACGTATACGGAAATAAATTGTTTTTACACATGTGTAAATTTACTGTTTGTACATGTGTAAACTGTTTCATTTACACATGTGTAAAAAGTTAATTTGAAAGTGTTTTTGTAAGAAAAGATGAATTATTTGGAAAGAAAATTCGTTTTTTAATATTATATTTTGATTATAATAAGGTCATGTAGGCCAAGTGAGCAGGATAATGATGGGAGTGGGGGCAACATTAAGCAATGCCTTCGAAAAGTGGCAGATGGACACTACACAGCTGCGGTCAAGGTCCTGTGTTCATCAGGGGTCGCACCCCTTGGGGAGGACACTTTGAAAGCGTTGATAGATAAACACCCTATTGTGGACCCTCCAACCAAGCCTTCCACCATGCCATCTGAGCCAGCTCTACAGGTTGACGTTGACTGTGTGCTGGCGTGTATTAAATCCTTCCCTAAAGGGACCTCTTGCGGGAGGGATGGTTTGCGGGCTCAACATATCTTGGACGCATTTTGTGGCCAGGGGTCCCCCACCGCGTCTGGGTTGCTTAAGTCCATCACAGATGTTGTCAACTTGTGGCTTGGGGGGCTTTGTCCTTCTGAACTGGCAGAGTTCGTTGCCTCCGCTCCATTAACCCCCTTGTTAAAGCCCGACAATGGAATTAGACCTATCGCGGTTGGGACTATTTGGAGGAGATTGGTGTCGAAAGTCGCTATGCGTAAAGTGGGTAAGGAGATGGCTGCGTATTTAGGGGATTTCCAATTTGGGGTTGGGGTCCCTAATGGGGCAGAAGCAGTGTTGCACAGTGCCAATAGGTTTGTGAACATGTTCCATTCTGATGGCTCCCTGACTATGCTTACTGTTGATTTCTCCAATGCTTTTAACGTAGTCGACCGTACTGCACTTCTCAAGGAAGTTTATTGTCGATGCCCATCCATTTACCCGTGGGTGCAATTCTTGTATGCCCGGCATGCCAGGTTATACGTGGGCGATACTCACATTGGTGCTACTACTGGGGTTCAGCAAGGGGACCCTCTCGGCCCCCTCCTTTTTGCATTGGTCCTTCATCCGCTCGTTCTCCGGGTGCAGGAAGCCTGCTCCCTCCCTTTCCATGCTTGGTATCTAGATGATGGCACTATTATAGGTAAAACTGAAGACGTAGCGAGGGCACTTGATATTATTCGATCCGAAGGGCCGTCTCTGGGGCTTATGCTTAATGTGCGAAAAACTGAGATTTTTTGGCCAACGTGCAATGGTTCAGCAACAACGCCGGGTTTATTTCCTAGTGAGATAGGTAGGCCCGACCGAGGGGTTAAACTCCTTGGGGGAGCTGTTAGCCGGGATGCAGGTTATATACGCTCTTTGGCAACCAAAAGGGCTTTGCGCGCGGTTGAACTCATGGAACACCTGCCGAAATTAAGAGACCCTCAAAGTGAGCTCCTCTTACTGCGCTCATGCATGGGGGTTGCTAAATTAGTGTTCGGGCTACGAACATGTCAGCCAGAGCATGTCAAAGAGGCGGTGTCCATTTTTGATGCAGGCCTTCGAGAGGCGGTTGAAAGCATTGTTGTCTGTGGAGGGGCACATTTTGGGGACCTCCAATGGAGGCTAGCATCCTTGCCTATGCGGCTTGGGGGATTAGGGATTTTCACGGCAGGGGATATGTCAACATACGCCTTTGTGGCGTCGAGGGCTCAGTCGTGGGGATTGCAGGACCACATCCTGCGGAGTGCTGGTGTGATGGGGGTGGATTCTGACTACACCCTAGCTCTTGGTAATGTTAAAACAGTTCTTCCGGAAATTGATCTAGGCGGTTATACCGATAAGGAGACCGCCCCCAAGAAACCTCAACAAACCTTGGCGAGTGCTCTTTATGGTAAACACGTGCAGACTATGGAGGGGCACTTTGAAATGACTCCGCGACAAAAGGCAGTGTTTGCATGCCTTCAAGAGGCTCATGCTCAAGATTTTCTGACTGTCGTGCCCATTGAAGGTCTTGGGCAACGGATGTCGGCAATCGAATACAGGGCTATTCTCAAATACCGGCTCATGATACCTCTGTTCCCCTCGGATGAACCATGCCCCATTTGCAAAAAGGCATGTCTGGATAAATTTGGCGAGCATGCGCTACACTGCAAGGAATTGCCGGGGTTCAAGTACCGCCATGATTTGGTCAGAGATGTTCTATGGGATGTGCTTCGAAGTGCGGGGGTCTCGGCCAAGAAAGAAGCACCAGTCAATTTTCTGACTGATCCGCGGGAGGGGAGATCTACCTTGCGTCCTGCGGATGTTCTTGTGTTTGGATGGGTTGGGGGCAAACATGCTTGTGTTGACTTGACAGGGGTGTCCCCCTTGGTAGGTTTGCGAGACAGCGGCTTTGTACCGGGGCAGGCAGTTTTGAAGGCAGAAGCTAAGAAGGTCGCTAAGCACGAAGCAGCCTGTTTAGAGAATCAACATGTGTTCCTACCGTTTGCTTTTGACACATTTGGATCCTTGGCCCCTGAGGCAGTACGGTTTCTGAAACGAGTGCAGAAGGTGGTCCACGGTGACTCGCAGAGCCCTAAGAACCAAGGGTTTGTGTTTAGCAGGATAGGCTTTGCGATTCAAAAGGGGATAGCGGCGCAGCTTGTTGCCCGCTTACCCACCATCTAAATGTAACTTGTTTTTGAATTTATAAAAGAAAGTTGGTATTTTATGGAAAAAAAAAAAAAAAAAAAAAATTATAATTAGGTTTGTATTGAAAAAAAATGATTTTGATTGGTTTTCTCATTTGTTCTCACGGTTCTCGCGATATTTAGCGTTCTCAAGATAACCCTCCCCTATATATATATATATATATATATATATATATATATATATATATATATATATATATATATATATATATATTCACCTGCATTCATTTTTAATATTGAAAAGAAAACAAATTCCATCACAAAAGAATAAATATATGATCAATAAACCGGTTTCACAGGTCGATCAAATTATTAAAAGTTCGCTTAATCTTGAGCAATGTACAGCTATGACAGCTATATCTGAAATAGTGGCATATAATAGTGCAAGTAAGAGTCTCTAAACACTTCAATGTAAACATAAAAGTTGATCAGGAACATTTTAGATAACGTCTAGCTGAAAAAGAACAAATTTAATTTCCTAAAGTCGACGTGTAGCTCTTCTCAGGAATGGATGGGGTCAGGAACATAAAACTATGATACTATCTCTATGTAATCCTTTGTATAATTTTTAAACTACATAGATTCTTTGCTGTTAGTTTTCTTGTACATTGATGCTTCCCTGGTCTAATATTCGAAGTATCTACCAGAGCAAGTTATTTGGGAAAAACAAAAAGCAGTCCATTTGACAGAAAACAGTTAAAAATGAATTACCGCTTTTGACAAAGATAAAGTAGGAAAAGAGGTGAGGTGAGTGTACCAGAGCATGTCCCTTGGTTCTAAGATCTGAAATCCATCCCTTATCAACATTATGTCTTCCTTCAAGAACAAACTCAGCCCCTTGGCTACAGAAGATAGTGTGAAAAGTGTATAATATAACACGGAGCGGAAGCAAGAGTGTCACCACATATCATTATAATAGACTTCTACAGTCAGAATGACGCTGACGCTAGCAGTCTACATACTGAAGTTAGCAGTGAACTAGTTCGAAAGTGGAGAAAAAAAGGCTAGTAGTTATGGTTGTTATCAGGCACTGTCTCTACTGTTTGGAAATGAAAACATGTGTTCCTAATTGAAGGTCAAACAAAGAATACATCATGCGCATCAAAAGTTGTGTTGTTGGCATAAATAAAAACTATGCTGGTACAAAAGTGGTGGTAGGCTCGTTTCATATGCAGAAATAAGAGATATAAATATATATTTGAGTCTTAGTTTTAAAAATCGCGCTCGAGGCGCGCTTAAGCGCATCTAGGCGCCAACCTGTGCGCCTTATGTAACACTAGGCGAGCATTGTACGGAAAGCGCAAAAAAAGCCCTTGAGGCGCACGCTTTTCATACACGGGGTGTTTTTGTGCTTAAAATTGTTATACATGTAGCTAAAATGGTTGTACATTTAAGTTAAATCATATGCATACCTTATTTGTATCTATATTTTGAGTAAATTATGCTAAAAACCTATAGCATATAAAAAAAATTATATAATCATCTTGCGGGTCGCGTACAATACGAAAAACCCACCGCTTTTGCGCTTTGCGCTTCGGTTTTAGACCTGGTCACTTTTGTGTGCTTGGCGGTTTTTAAAACCAAGATTTGAGTAAACATTAATTGTGATGTATAAGAACCTAAACCTTAAATTTAACATCATTGATTTGATTGATATTAGGAGACAAGGGGTGTGTTAATAATAAATAGGATAGCATTGCATAGGTACCTTTTTATATCATACCAAACAGGTGAGATATGAGTAAACTTAGAGTTGAAGACCTTTGCCAGAACATATCCCTTTGAATTCCTGCAGCATTATTATTTATAATTAAAATTATAACTAATACAGTTGAAGAAGGAAGTTGTTTCAAATGATATGATAGAAAGAGAATACGTAGAATAGTTACCAACCAAGGTGTAACGTAAGCCAGCACAGGGTTAGGAAATTTTCGACTAGCATTCTCTGAAGCAACTAATTGTGCATTTTCCTGAAAAAATAACAACAAACAAACACCGACTCACTTGGATGGAAATTCTTGTTTTCTTTTTTCTCTCTGTTTTTTAAAAAAAAAAAAAAAAAAGCAAAGAAAGAAAGAAAGTAAGTACAGTGAGGATTTGTTGGTAAGTGAGTTGTTGGGGAGGAATGGAAGAAGCAGCGTCTGGATCCGTATAATTGGAACCACCGTATAACAAGTATGCCAGGGAAATAATAATAATAATAATAATAATGCCCAAGATGATCACTAGGGTCATAACAATACTACTAATACTAGTAGTACGTCGTCGTTTGTTGGAATTGTTTGGGCGACTGGAAGCTTTTGATCGCGGATTTGCCTCCGCCCCTCCTCGTTTTCGCCTCATTTCCCTTCCTTCCTTTGTTTATTACACACACTCAAAACCCAACCCCTCTTTCACAATAAACAAACAAATACAGAAAAATGATGCAATACTCCCTCTTATTTCTTCAACTTTCACCTTTACTCCTCAATTTTTTTTTTTTTTTAAAATTAAACCTTTAGTCTTTGATGTTTAATTGACAAAACTAACCTTGATATTAAAAAATAGGGGAATTGGATTTTAATAATCCAAACTTTGCCTCGTTGGCCAAAAATAATCTATACTTAAGAAATTGCCCACAACAGTCCCAACTTTCAAATTATTGGCCGACAATGAACTTTTGTTAACCAAAAACTATCCCATTTTCAAAACTGAAAGAGTTTGAAAGTTAAAAAGTTCATTGTCGGCCAATAAGTTGAAAGTTAGGATTGTTGTAGGGAATTTATTAAGTACAGATTATTATCGGCCAAGGAGACAAAGTATGGATTATTAAAATCCAATTCCCCTAAAAAATATAATGTAAAAAGGATTTAACAATTTATGTAGGACGAGGACCCACCCACTTCATCTTCCCCACAACCACCACCACCCTCTCTTTGCCACATTGCCTAACCATCACCAACTCCCCAAATCTATAACTGTCTTAAAACAAAACATAAAAAAAGTAAATTTGGGTTCTTTTTTGTGTCTGCAATTCTACCGTGGCTCTTATCATATCCATATATGGGTTTAAATATGAATACAATATCAGTTTGGATAACATTAATACTAGTAGTGACGTTGTTTGATTGAAATCGATTTGGTTCGTTACGGATTGGTATGCCGTTGATATCTGTTATAACTTATGACACAATAAACACTTGATTTTGACTACAACTCTATTTTCAACACTCTGCGATCAATATCGAAATGAACTAAATTTATACTGAAAAACTAGGGGTGTAAACGAGCCGAGCCGAGCCCGAGCCTGACTGGGCTCGAGCTCGGCTCGTTATAGTTTTATGAAGCTCGAGCTCGAGCTCGGCTCGGTTCGAGCCTACAATCTTGAGCTCGAGCTCGGCTCGCTAGCAAAATCAAAAGCTCGAGCTCGGCTCAAGGTGATTTGAGAACAATCTCAAACGAGCTCAAAGCTCGGCTCGAGATCGCAAAAGCTCGGCTCGCGAGTGTTATTAAATGGGCCTATGAAATAAGGACTTGGTCTTTGGAGATGTGGGCTATAAATTATAAGAGATATATAAATAATGTATAATTATGTTTGGGCTCGTTTAGGCTCGCGAGCCCAATCGAGCTTTGTATCTAGGGCTCGAGCTCGGGCTCGATAACTAAACGAGCCATATTTCAGGCTCGAGCTCGGACTCGAGCTCGTTAAGGCTCGGCTCGTTCGGGCTTTTTACCGAGCCAATCCCGGGTAGCTCTCGAGCCGCTACGTGTCATTTACACCCCTATGAAAAAACATAAAAACTGGTATCGATACTGCTTCCAAAGTTGTTCAAATAATATTGATTCGATTCGTCATTGTAACTAACAAAAAAAGTTCTAATTATTGTTAACTTTTTCTTCCAATCAATATGAGGGTGATAAGTTTCACTAGATAGCAAATTATTCATCATCATCATCGTTATCATACTCAGTAAATGTCATTAATAGTAAAGCTAAGGTTGTAACATCGCAAAATTTTTCCTCAAATTCTAATACGTACTTTATATTTTTTTTTATCGTTCATTATAATGTGCCTAAGTTTTTCCTACCACACAACTTATATATATATATATATATATATAGGTTTCTAATAATAATAATAATAATAATAATAATAATAATAATAATATTAATAATAATAATAATGATAATAACTAATATGTAGTTGGACTCTTACAAACAACACAAACCTATGATCTAGAAACCTTGGTGATAACCATCAGCCCATCAAACCCAAACCTGTAAGCCCAAACCCCCCCCCCCCCCTTCTTTTGATAGTCAGCAGCCCATAACACCAGGCCCAGATGTGACACAGCCCAAGACCAAAGTCTGGTCATCTTCTTCATCGTGAATCCGGCGAGGACCCCGCTGAAATTCCGGCCAACACAAGGAAACCCCACAATTCACGCTTTGACCCAAATTAATGCCCCTATGCATCCTTAACTCGTACCCGACCATGTTCGCACGTTTCCTTCTCGGCAATAGCTTGAAATCCGGCCTAAATTCACGACAGTTGACCAAGAATAAGTCAACAGACCCGCTCACGTGATGTCGTGTATAAATAAAGCCCAACCTTCGATTCAGAGCCGTCACACACACACACACACATTCACTCTCAATTTCCTCTAATCTTCCTTTGTGGTTCGCGTCAAGGTTGCCGGAGTTGTGGAACTTCCGGTCACAACCCATACCTCCATTCATAGTGCCCAAAATCTGTAAGTTTGTGTGTTATCCTAATCGTTTTCACCCGCTAGTTAAAAACCCTATCATTAATTAGGTTAACAGAGGCTACATTGGGTTCAATTGTTAGCTAGGGTTCTTAAGGTTTAAATTGGGGAAGATGACCATGTTGAGCATATGTTAAGTATTTTAAAAGTTGAAACATAATCAAATCAGATGCCTAGACCAGCTGGTGTGAACACCCTTATGCTGGGGTCAAACCGCTGGGAAGGCGGGTTCGATCCCCAGCATCACCATGTTCTTTTTTTTTTTTTTTTTTTTTGAACTTTTCTTTTATACTTATCTTGTTATTATATTTTAAATAATTTTAAAAATACCTAGAATGGTTTATAAATTCTCCAAAATTTATCTTATGTTATGTAAACAATGAGATTCATCATACAATTTTTAGTTTTTCAAAAATCTTTTATTTATTATATATAATAAATATTACAAATTTATTCAAATATAATTATAAAATTCTATAAATATATCAAAACGACTTTATAATATTCCACAAAAATTATTCTAAGTTTATAAAACATTAAACATTTCAGAAATGATTTTTATTGCTGAAAAATCATTTATTTAATATTTTTAATCAATTTTTGTTAGTTTTAATCATAAATAAATCATAATAAATTCATTTTTTATCATTTTTACATCAAAATTTCACATAAATTATTATTAATCATTTTGATCAGAAATATAAATTTTTAATTCGAAATTTATAATTTTTAATATTTTTAAAATGTTAAGTCTATATTTTGTCAAATAAGTAATTATATATAAATATTCATTAATTAAGAAAATAATTTTATAAAAATTATTTTCACATTTATTACATTATAACTCAACTGCCTTTTGATAATATTGGTCAGAGAACATTTTCATTAATTATTTTCTTATTTATTTATATTATTCAAATTTAATCATAACTCAATTATTAATCCCCAAATTAGGAACCCTAGCATATTTAGACTAGAAAACTTAGAATTATTAAGTTTTCCCCAACACTTATTTATTACCTTGAAATAGGGTGACATTTGGATACACACGAGCCACATTTATCTATATAACAAGGGTCATCATTCTAACACTAAGGTGAGTTTTACATAGCCTCTTTTCTATTTATCACCATTTTGGGGTGAAACATGTTACAACATCATTTATGCAATTTAATCATCAATGTGTCTATGTGTTTTTCCATGTTGCATTATGTCTTGAACATGACTAGAGTAAGCACAATTCTAGCATAAACATTTATCAGCCGACGGTATACATTGATAGATCTATTGGACTGACAATCCCACCCGGATACGTGCCTCCTACAAAGGTAGCGTGGGTGTTTGTTACTGCAATATAAACGAGTGAACCATGAGCGTATGGGATGTACCACAATACAACAGTCACAATGGTTGATTATGCACTCGATTTACTTCTAGTATGTTTTCACATATGGACTAGATTGCCATGACACATGAATTGCACAACAATTTTATTCGATTATCAAAACCTATATAATTCTCACCAACTTTTGTTGACCTAAAATATTTTCAACTTAACATGTTTCAGGTTCTACTTGCTTGAGGATTTGAATTAATGCTTGAAGATGTGTGCATAGTTTTATTCAATTTGATGTACGAATTCTTGTAGAACAATTGTATGTAATTTATCTAAATCATATAATGAAATTTATTATTTACCATGAGCTACTGAACAATCATCAATACGTGACATCCCGATGTTTCCGCCATCGGTTGGGGTGTTACAAAGGTAGTGTCTATGGATGGTAAGATATAGAAAACCTTACATCTACCATGTAGGAATAGAGAGGCTGCTTCTAATGAGATCCCTGGCTAGATAGTAGTTTTGCATCAAGCCTATGACATAAGACACATAACACTTGAAAATCGGGACAAGCCCAATTCTTGCATATGCCCCCTTGTCTTTTAGCTATCAACGCCACATTTTGATGCATGATTAACCTTCGCGCGTTTTTAACGTTATTTTTACGAAATTAGTAAAATAACGTAACATGGGAGTGGGGGGGGGGGGGGGGGAAGGGGTGAAAGGAATAATATTATATTGTGGTAAAGTTATAAAAAAAAGAAAAAAAATTGGCCAATCAAATGAAGACACATGGCATCCCCCCTCCCCCCACGCCCGCCTCTCCCGCCCATTCCTCCACGCCCACAGGGGCGGTGTTCCCGCCTGTGGAGCCACTTCCCGCCCTCTTCTCCCGCCCCACTCCCTCCACTCTTAGTGCAATTTTACTTTTTGCCACATACGAAAACCTATACATATATGCATTATATGCGCACACGGCAAGCAGAGTTTACAGCAAATTCATCATGTTATGGCAAATGTGCAAGTTACAAGTTAAAACCAAATTTGTTTAATTTGAAAAATGTGCAAATGTGTTAGGGTTGCAGAACATGAGGGGCGTCGTTTGCGCAACTCAAAAATCTCAACTCACATTATTCTTCTTCTTCAGATAACGCTTCCATAAACCCCAAATCATCTATTCTGTAGTATAAACCCTATCTATCTATCGATCGAACACACGAATTTCTTCTTTGGCAGTTGTTGTTATAGTTATGGCTTCTTCTATTACCACCACCACCTTACCTTTCTTCATCTCACGCCCCATTCTAAACCCTAGACTCTCCCTCGACCCCAAAACGACAACCACCTTCTGGGGTGAGTCTTTGAATATAATAAATCTGCAGCTGGGAACCAAAACCCGGATTTCTCCTATTCAAGCTTTGGTTAAGAGAAGAAAAGAGCTTCCTTTCGACAACGTCATTCAGAGAGACAAAA
Source organism: Ambrosia trifida (assembly GCA_028751855.1). Lineage (NCBI taxonomy): Eukaryota > Viridiplantae > Streptophyta > Magnoliopsida > Asterales > Asteraceae > Ambrosia > Ambrosia trifida. Next base: position 43,148,149 of record CM054132.1, on the reverse strand, counting down.
AGCTCAAGCTCGTCATGAAAATTCGCAAGATTTTATTATCTCAGCCTGACAGAGTTATGCAGCTCCGCGATTTGGGTAGGTTCAGAAGAGCATTAGGCCTCCAAAAACGCCGCCGTTTTATTGCCCTCTTGCGGAAGTTCCCTGGTGTGTTTCAGATAGAGGAAGAAGGGGTTTACTCCCTTAGATTTAAGTTAACACCCGAGGCCGAACGCTTGTATTTGGACGAGATGAAGGTTCGAAATGAAATGGAGGATTTGCTAGTTGTTAAGCTTAGAAAGTTACTCATGATGTCCTTGGATAAGCGCATTCTTATCGAAAAGATTGCTCATTTGAAAAATGACCTTGGCCTTCCTTTGGAGTTTCGCGATACCATTTGCCATCGCTATCCCCAGTATTTCAAGGTTGTCAGGACCGAAAGAGGCCCGGCTCTGGAGTTGACACATTGGGATCCTGAGCTTGCGGTTTCCTTCGCCGAGCTGGAAGAAGAGGATAGATTGGCGGAAAACAGGGATTTGATTATTGACAGACCCCCAAAGTTTAATAGGGTCAGGCTGCCTAAAGGTCTTCAACTGTCTAAAGGTGAAATGAGACGGATTGCGCAGTTTAGAGATATGCCTTATATTTCACCTTACTCGGATTTTTCTGAATTGAAGCCTGGTACAGCGGAAAAGGAAAAGCATGCCTGCGCGGTTGTGCATGAGATGTTAAGTCTTACGGTTGAGAAGAGGACATTGGTTGACCACCTTACTCATTTTCGAGAGGAGTTTAGATTCTCTCAGCAGCTTAGAGGGATGCTTATAAGACACCCTGATATGTTCTATGTGTCCCTGAAAGGAGATCGCGACTCTGTTTTCCTTAGAGATGCGTATCGTGATTCTCAGTTGGTTGACAAGAATCGGTTGTTGTTGATTAAAGAGAAGCTTCGTGCGCTGGTTGTTGTTCCTAGGTTTAGAAGGCGTGTGGCGAAAACTGATTCATTGGATGATCAAGAGGACATGGACGACGAAGAGGAAGTGGAGGAGGAGGAGGATTGGTCGGATTTTGATGATCTAGTGGACAATGAAATGGGTGATGATGATGACATGCCACCTGATTTTGACGAAGATGATGAGAACGTGAAGAAGGGGCAAAGCGGCAAAGAGGATGAAGAAAAGGTTCCGAGCCTTGTGTTCCCAGACGGGAGGCCAAGAGAACGCTGGTAAAATCAGATGTTATGTGTACATGCCATGCCAGAGTCTAAGGAGCAAAAAGCCTACTCCTTTGAGTGAGAGTCATGGTAAGGAAAAACTCACTTTAATTACAGATGTTGAGTAGTGGTTTTTCCTTTTAATGTGTGTCACATATAATATAAGCTGTTGGAAATTTAGTATGCCTTTTAATTTAGTTTGGAACTTGGTGATAGATTCAAAATCATAGCTTTTGTAAGATTACATATCCATTTTGCAATGTATAAATAGTACATGTATTTTTTATGAATGTCATGTCAAAAAGCTTTATTAACTGCAATCAAAAAGGTATTATCACTTGCTTTGTATATCTTGTAATTATATCAATCAAGTATATACTACATTAGTTCTTTAAAATACCAACAATTTTATTTTTTACAATAAAAACAGTAATAATTTACCATCTTACAGGTTAACCGGTTGTATCTTATATGATATTGTATTATTTTTGCTTACTTGTTCTTATTTTTATGTTTAGTGATGAATTTGAACTATGTGCAACACCTGAAAATGTGAAAGAAATTATTATATGTGAAATCTCTTTTAAAAGTAATATGTTTATGAGCAGTAGATTATTTAGTAAATAAAATACGCATGGTTTAAAAAAACGCTTGAGGCGTGCGCCTCGAGGCGCGCCTCAGGTGTTTGAACAGTGGTATGCGCCTCACAGGACTGAGGCGTTATGAAAAGTTGCGCCTCAGATGCGCCTCAGGGGGTTTTCAGGTATATTTTTTATGTTTTCGACTTTTTGTGACATTTTATGTCTTTTTTATGTGTGTTTTTGATGTTTTTGATGAATTTGATGATGAAATTAGTTAGCATTTTATTTTTTGAAAGATATAATTATTTATTTAATTTTTTAATTCCGCCTCGGTTCGCCTCAAGGCTTACGCCTCGTGAGGCGAAGGGAAAACGCCTCGAGGCGCGTTTCCGTTCTTTTAAACTTTGGTTGCTCCCTCTCCCTTTGCCGGGTCTGTAATACTTAATGGTGACATGGTGTATTGACTACCTAATACTTGCTAGTTAGTCGACTCACCATCTAATTGACTTTTTATGATTCTTTATATATTGGCAATCAATATACAATCTTTTTAATCATCATACAAAGTTATAATTTCTAAGTTATGCTCTATTGCATATCACCTAGTGGAATCTTATGTTCATTAAGCCGAAAGCAACAATAAATGTTGAATTTTCAATAACATGTGAATACATGGGATTATTCTCATGAGTCAACCCTGTTGTTTTTTAAGGTGCAAGTAACCATACTTTAAGTATAGCTGATGTATAAGCACCATAGTTTGTTAGCAATGTGAATTACATTAGTTTTTTATTGTAATCATGCTGAGTTACACACTTACATCATTGACCGTTACATGATTTATCATTATACCATTTGATAATATCTCATTATCTCTGAAGCATAGGATCAATGTTTTTGCAATCCTTGAAGCGTGGGGCTTGAGGCGTGAGGCTTTAGAGGTGTTAGGACAATGCTTCAAATAAAATATGAATATATGATGTTAGGTGATCCAGTGAAGTTGCTTGAGGCAATCGCTTTCTGTCTTAGGTGACACTTTTGGTTGAGGCCTGGTTTGTCTTTGCTGCCAGAATTATAAAACATGACAGGCTAGTTGCGTTGTTTGAGAGGGTCATGGTCCACAAAGTTAGAGTGAGCTGAAGGGGGGGGGGGGGGGGGGGGGGTTGATGGGTTTAATCTTTTTCTGATTTGGGGGTGGGTGAGCTGAAGTGGCTAAAACTATTGAAAATAACTTGTTTTGTCGTACATAGAGCTTGCTCATGCTTTATATGTTAATAATTTGTGTACATTTGTTTTCTTATTCCTTTTATTTGTTGAATTGAACTAGAAACGTATTTACGTGACAGTACTTCAAAATGTGTCCATTTGTTATGAAATAACTTAGGAATACAAGTTAAGGTAAGAGATAGTATATCTGGCTGTGGTCTTTTTGTTATAAAGAACAATTCAGAGGGGAGGAACACTACGAAAACTGTTTTTGAGAGGTCTGATTATTATAGTGAACAAAAAAGAGGTTGACCCATTATAAGATGAGACAGACAGACAGACAGACGGTTATGAAAGTGAGACTTAATAAATCACCTTTTTAAGAAGGCATATAAATGCATATATTTAAATCAATAATGTATCTTATATTCTTCATGTGTCATATTTTTGTCATGACCCTGTATGCATTTTCTTCAGTCATGGATAGATACATCCACCCACTTTTTTTTTTTTTTTTTTTTTTTTTTTTTTTTTTTTTGTGTTAAGAAGAGACAACATAGTATAATAGTGAACCTTAACCTCTGATGCTGCTGCTGCTGCAAGGCCATCCTCTTTGAGACTTGAGAAAGAGAATTAAGGTTGCAGTTAACAAAGTAGCATTTCTCATCCTTTGTGTTGGCATCCACCATCAATGATTCAGTTACACATCTCCCTTCTGGATGAACTGTAAATCTGCAACACGTAGCGTAAGTACAACACTCAATCTTAAATAATTCTATAAAGTTCATTAAGTTGCAGAGTTGGATCAAACTATAAACTCAATATTATATACTTCACCATATAATATCTACAATTTTGGATGAAACTATACACTGGTTTTATAGGTAAGGCATCCAAAGTCAAGTATTAGACCCATGAATCTACGGAATTTATAATGGTCATCATCAACGATTTTACTACCAAGGATGTGTTGGTCATCGTGAAGGAGTTTCAACCTCTCGGTACCGGTGGTGGCTGGGGGCCTGACTTCACAGTCACCACTGCCTATATTAAGCACCCCTACATAATATATATCGGCTCACAAAAGGCTTTTACTTTGAGGATAACCAAACCTCCTTTGGGGGGGGGGGGGGGGGGGGGGGTTGATATTAGGGACAGCAAATAAAGAAAATTATTAGAGTGTTGAGATGTTTCGTCTAGTCTAGGTGTCGTGGCGAGGTAGGGGTATCAGCCATGGATGGGGGAATTTGCAGGAGGAATAAGGTGCACAGGCCTTGTGATCGATCATCTTCTTCTTTTTACTTGGTCTGTGAGTGTTGTGGTTGTTTAGTTACTTTTGGTACACTCTGTTGGTTTGCTATTTGACACCTGAATATTTGATTTGCCTTGTTGAGTCCTTCCTTATAGTTGAGTTAAAGGGAATTTTGGTTGGGTTAAATTGAAAATGGCAAGAACCCTGCTGGCTTGATTTGGTATACAAAATGTGTCCAGAATTATTTTGGCTTTTATTTGAATAAATACCCATTTCTGACGTCCATTGGGGTCAAAGTTAGAATGGGTTAGTTTTCTTCTTCTAGAGTAGGGGGTGGTTAAACTTTCATGGGGTTCAACATTTCTGCACATGTTCTGTTCTGGGAAGGAGTGTTGGCAAACAACTTTTGGTACAAGAGATGCAGCAGCAGCACCTTAAAGGGTTGCATATGCGCGAGGTGTAACTTTAGCAGCGGTGCCAACTCAGGTCCAAAAAAGATTTATTGACCAATTATATAGTCAATTAAACCATAGAGTCAACGGGAATATATGGGTTTTGTGATGGGTCAACGTCTGTAATTCAAGTGTGGGCTGTAGACGAACTGAACAGACTCTTGTTCATGTTCGTTCATTTAGCATTAAACTTGTAACAAACATATATAGAATGAAAATTGTTGTTCGTGTTCGTTCATTAAAAAATTGAACCTGTTCATGGATGGTTCACGAAGTCGAACACAAACAAACCATACTATTTTAGAAAAATAACATTCTTAATCCCACCGAACTATTCGGTTCGTTATAGCCCTATTCATCAGGACATTAAGTCCGAAGCTTCAACAACTCTTACTCTTGATTCTTCTGAGTCGGAAGACAATGATGAAGTTTTTAGTGAAGCTATCTTAGATCATGCTACTGTATCACATCCAGTGAATCCAAATCCAGACGTTGCATCTTCATCGAATATGGGTAATGATCTGGAGACAACAGAGAATTTGAATGTTCAAGCAGTGGTTCCAGTTCCTGATCATCCGGAATCTCGGATTCATCAGATTCACCTGCTCGAACAGGTTATAGGTGATCCTGGTAGCAGTGTGATGACAAGAGGTCAACTCAGACGTGCAACTTCACATGATAACATTGGAGCCCTTGCCCTGTATGCTAAGATATAGAAATCAGGTTGTCAAAATGATTGGTCTTTTACTTGTTATGTTTCGCAGGTTGAGCCGAAGACATACAAGGAAGCTTTATTAGACGAATCATGGGTGGATGCGATGCAGCAAGAATTACAACAGTTTCAGAAACTCGGCATCTGGACGCTGATAGATTTACCACCAGACAGGAAGAAGATTGGAACAAAATGGGTTTTCAAGTGCAAGAAAGATGATCGAGGCGTAATTGTCAGAAACAAAGCTAGATTGGTCGTTCAAGGATTTCGTCAAACAGAAGGTATTGATTACAATGAAGTCTATGCACCAATTGCGCGCATTGAAGCAATTCGAATGTTTCTTGCGTATGCGTCCTATATAAAGTTTAAGGTGTATCAGATGGATGTAAAGAGCGCTGTTCTGTATGGTGTGGTCAACAGTGGCGAAGCTTGACCCGAAGGTTCGGGGGGTCGGAAGTCACCGGGGGGTCGGAAGTCACTAGTTTCGGGGGATCGAAACCCTATATTTTCAAAATTTTCTATACGAATACTATATAATCGGAACTTCTGCGCGAAAATCCGGGGGGTCGGCCGCCCCTCCCCGCCCCTACTATCCTTCGCCAGTGGTGGTCAAGGAAGAAGTATATTGTAACACCCCAACCGATGGCGGAAACATCGGGATGTCACGTATTGATGATTGTTTCAGTAGCACATGGTATAAATTGAATTTTAAATAATTTATTCAAAACATAATAATCCAAAAATAAAATGATGTCTAGGAATTCAATACATAATATCAAATAACAAAAACTTTAAATAGCTTCAAATAATAACTTCATGTATAATCCTCATGCAAACTCAAGCCTCAGCTTCATTGTTACCTGAAACATGTTAATTTTGAAAATATTTTTGGGTCAACAAAAGTTGGTGAGAATTACATAGGTTTTGATAATTAAATAAAAATGTTGTGCAATTCATGTGTCATGGCAAGTCTAGTCCATATGTGAAAACATACTAGAAGTAAATCGAGTGCATAATCAACCCTTGTGACTGTTATAATGTGGTACATCCCATACGCTCATGGTTCACTCGAATATGTTATGCGATAACAAACACCCACGCTACCTTTGTAGGAGGCACGTATCCGGGTGGGATTGTCAGTCCAATAGATCTATCAATGTATACCGTCGGCTGATCAATGTTAATGATTATGCTAGAATTGTGCTTACCCTAGTCATGTTCAAGACATAATGCAACATAGAAAAACACATAGACACATTGATGATTGAATTGCATAAATGATGTTGTAACATGTTTCACCCCAAAAACGGTGATAAATAGAAAAGGGGCTATGTAAAACTCACCTTAGCAAATTGTTATACTTCTTGAAAAATTGAATAGTGGTGTTGCCCAAATGTGTCAAGTATCACCCTATAATAAGGTAATAAATATGTCCAAGTCTATCTAGTCTACAAATGTATATGTTCTAGGGCTTCGAATTGGGAATAAATGCTCGTTTGATTAATAATAAAAATGTTTGATAATTGAGAGAAATTTAGTAAATAAATAGACAAAAATCTTATTATAAAAATTTGAATTTAAGATGATCACAATAATGAGTTTAAAGTATAAAAATAATTTTTATAAAATTATTTTCTTTAAAATAGAATATTAATTCTATTTATAACAATTTATCAAAATTTAACTTTAATATTCAAAAATACTAAAATTAAAGAATTATTAGTTTAAAAATTATATTTCTGTTCTAAATAATCAGAAATAATTTATATAAAATTTTGGTGCAAAAATATTAAAAATTGGATTTATTATGATTAAAACTAACAAAAATTGATTAAAAATATTAAATAAATGATTTTTCAGAAATAAAAATCATTTCAGAAAAGTTTATTGTTATAAAAACTTAGAATAATTTTTGTGGAAATTATAAAATTGTTTTGATATTTTAATAGAATTTTATAAATATAATAGAATAAACTTGATTTATTTATTAAATATATTAAATAAATAAATTTTTGAAAACTAAAAATTGTAAGTTAAACTTTTTCATTAGATTAACTTAAAATAATTTTTGTAGTATTATTAAAAGAGTTTTAATATTTTAAAACGAATTTATAAAATATAAGTAATATATATAATTAATTTGATTGTTTTGATTTAAAAACAAAACAAATGAAAAATGTTTGCCAAGGCTGGGGATCGAACCCGCGTGGCTCAGTTAGTGGGCACCAGACACAACCACCTGGTCCAGACCAGTGGTTGTGTTTGGTTTCAATTTATATAAATTAAATAACATTAGTGAATCGTGTTCTTCCCCAATTATAGCAAACGAGCCCTAGATTCTGCAATCGAGCAATTCACACAACATTAACCCAATTAACCTTAGGGTTTATGTTGTGTGGATGCCGATCAATAAAACCCACAATAAAAATTAGACTTACAAAGCTTAATCGTATACGAATGAATGGTCAAGCTTCGAAGTCAAACTCGAACAGAAAACCCAAGAACAGTAGATTGTTATGAGAAATTGGAGGTTTAGAAAGAATGAATGGCGAGTTGTGAAGGTCCAGAGGGGTTCAATTTATAGTGAGGTGGTCTAGGTGCTCGAATTGGCATAGTTGACCACGAATTGAATGGGTTACGCGTCAAAGAGTAAAATTGGTAAGAATTGATTGGTGATTGTCGTGTGTATGACTCAGTGTAGGCCGGTAATCACGTTGTTATGTCAATTCCAGATCAATTACGAGTCAATGATTGTGATTTTGGTAAGTCATTGATCTCAGTTGACTTTCCAAGTCAACTGAGATGTTTTTGAAGTCATGTTATATTTAAAACGCGCTGGGTTTATAACAGGAATCATGGCTAGAGCAGCTGGTTTGTGTTTGTGAGTGTAATGAAGCGGCTTGGGACGCGGGTTCAAGTCCCGGCCCAAGCACATTTTTTTAAACATTTTTTCCACAATATATATATATATAATTAATATAGTATTAGGGTTCCCAAAATGCCACAAAAATAATTAAATGCAAACAATAATACTGGAACTTGACGTTTTTATTAATGACGATACGTAACGTACAAGTATAAATGCGTAATGTTACAGTCTCCCCTACTTTTAGGAACTTCGTCCCGAAGTTGGAGTTGGAGAGTTTGGTGGAAAAAGATGTGGGTACTTAGACTTCATCTGATCTTTACGTTCCCAAGTGAACTCTGGGCCTTGTTTAGATTCCCAACGAACCTTAACGATCGGAATGCGACTGCGCTTGAGTTTCTTGACTCCAGTATCAACGATCTCGACGGGTTTCTCGATAATGTGCATAGTTTCATCGATTTGCACATCTTCAAGAGGAACATGGAGGTTCTCATCTGCTAAGCATTTCTTGAGATTCGAAACATGAAAGGTCGGGTGAACATTGTTTAGCTCAGGTGGAAGATCAAGTTTGTAAGCCACTTTTCCAACCCTGTCAAGAATTTTGAATGGGCCTACGTATCGAGGAGCTAGTTTTCCCTTTCTACCGAAATGAATTACTCCTTTCCAAGGGGATACCTTAAGAAGTACAAGGTCCCCAACTTGAAATTCCAAGGGTTTACGACGTTTATCAGCATAACTCTTCTGACGACTTCTAGCCTTGAGAAGATTATCCTGAATGAGTTGGATTTTGTCTGTGGTTTCCTGGATTAGTTCAGGTCCAGTGATACGGGCTTCACCAACCTCAGTCCAACAGACAGGTGAACGACATTTACGACCATAGAGTGCTTCGAAAGGAGCCATGTTAATGCTGGCATGATAACTGTTGTTGTATGAAAACTCAACCAAAGGGAGATGAGAATCCCATGCGCCACCAAAATCGATGACACATGCCCTGAGCATATCCTCAAGTGTTTGGATGGTCCGTTCAGTCTGACCATCTGTTTGAGGGTGATAAGCAGTACTCAGGTTCAACTTGGTACCCAAAGCATCTTGTAAAGAATCCCAAAAGTGAGAGGTGAAACGACCATCGCGATCAGAGATAA
>CM054132.1:42513067-42538652 GCA_028751855.1 Ambrosia trifida | reverse complement strand
CCTTCTGAGTGAGAGTGGTGAGGGGTTGAGCAATCTTCGAGAACCCCTGAATGAAACGACGATAATAGCCCGCAAGGCCTAGGAATTGCCGCACCTCAGTTGGCGTCTTTGGTGCTCCCCAGTCCTTGATCGCTTCGATTTTAGCTGGATCGACATGAATCCCTAGTTCATTAACCACATGTCCTAGGAATTGAACTTCGCGTAACCAAAAGTCACACTTTGAGAACTTGGCGTAAAGTCGTTCCCGTCGCAAGAGTTCCAAAACTAACCGCAGATGTTCCCCGTGTTCGGTCTCGTTCTTGGAGTAGATCAGAATGTCATCAATAAATACAATGACGAATTTGTCCAAATATGGTTTACAGACGCGGTTCATCAAGTCCATGAAAACCGCCGGTGCGTTCGTAAGACCGAAAGGCATGACCAAGAATTCGAAATGGCCATAACGTGTTCGAAAAGCAGTCTTTGCAACGTCAGCCTCCCTGACGCGCAGTTGGTGATAACCGGACCTCAAATCGATCTTGGAATAATAACTAGAACCCTGAAGCTGGTCGAATAGATCATCAATACGTGGAAGAGGGTAACGGTTCTTGACGGTCAATTTGTTCAGTTCTCTGTAGTCCACACACAATCGGAAACTTCCATCCTTCTTCTTAACAAATAGAATCGGGGCTCCCCAAGGGGAAGAACTTGGCCGGATGAAACCCTTGTCCAAGAGTTCCTGTAACTGACTAGACAATTCCTGCATCTCGGGAGGTGCAAGACGATAGGGGGCCCGAGCAATAGGAGCAGCCCCTGGTACAAGATCAATACCGAACTCGACTTGACGATGAGGAGGAAGACCAGATAAATCATCGGGAAAAACATCAGGAAACTCGCGTACCACCGGAATGTCGTCGATCTTCTTCTCATCACTAGAGGAAACAGATAAAAGCGCCAAAACAGCTGGATAACCCTTTCGAAGACACTTAAGGGCTTTCATGCTAGAGATGATGTTTAGCGGAACACCACCCTTGATACCGTACACAGAAAGAAATTCTCCATCAGGGAGAGGAATCCGAATAACCTTATCGTAACAGACGATCTCCGCGCGATACAAAGATAACCAATCCATTCCTACTACAACGTCAAAACTACCCAAAGGTACCGGCATAAGGTCGATGGGGAACGATAAACCCGACAACTCTAATTGACACTCCCGAAGGATACTAGTAGCTTCAATCGTTTTACCGTCAGCCAACTCAATAATATACTTGGTCTCTAATGGTACGGGTACTACATCTAGCAGTCGACTAACATCCATGGATACAAAACTCTTGTCGGCACCAGAATCAAATAACACGCTAACAGAACGATTATTGAGAAGAAACGTACCGGTGACTGTGTCAGGGTCCTGTCTAGCCTCAGCAGCTCCAATGACGAAGGCACATGCATTTCTGCCGCCGCCCCTGTTGTTCCCATTCCCGTTGTTCCCACCCTGCTTCAGTTTTGTGCAATCCTTCTTGTAATGCCCAGTGTCACCACAGTTGTAGCATCCTTGTTTCCCTGTAGTCCCCTGAGTAGTCGGAGCTGAGCTGTTAGTCGGAGCCTGAGTCGATGGAAGTGTAGCCCGACAATCCTTAGCATAATGCCCTGTTTGCTGGCAGCGGTGACAACGGTTACTGTCGCAGTTCCCTTGGTGATGGCGTCCACACTTGTTGCATTTGGGCAGTTTTCCCGCATAACCACCCTGCTTGTTACCCGAAGAAGATGAACCCCCATTATCAAACCTTTTACCCTGCTGTGCAGACCCAGATCCTTTCCCGTCATTTTCCCACTTGCGCTTGTTGTTCTCTGGAGCCTTAACAGTCGAACCTTTCGCAGGCAAAATCCCCTCATTCACCTTTAAGTTGGTCATCCTATGGGCCGATCGAACTACCTCTGCATACGTAGGATGATTTCCAGCAGCCACTAACCCTGCAATTTCCGGTACTAACCCTGAGACATAGTGTTCAATCCTACGATATTCTGGCACGTGCAGATCGGGACACAGCACTGCCAACTCATTCCGCCTCACAGTATACTTCTCAATTTCCGACCCAGTCATCTTGAGGTTCCACACCTCATGCTCCAGCTTCTGTACCTCTTCCCTCGGACAATACTCACGCTTCAGCAACTGCACAAAATTCTCCCATGGCATAGCATATGCCTCCCCAATACCCATGTTCTGGGTGATACCATTCCACCAAGTCAATGCCACGTCCTGAAATAACGCAGCAGAATACTTTACCCGATCTTTTGGGAGACAGTTACACATCAGAAATACCGACTCCACTTTCTCCAACCACCTAAGCAAGCTCACCGCACCCTCAGTGCCAGAGAATTCCTGGGGCTTGCAGTCCCGGAACATCTTGTAGGTGCACATGGGTGGGGGTGGGTCAACAGGACCACCTGAAATGAAACGTATGAGAAACCACGAAGAATGTAAACAAGGTTCACCAATGAGGCAAAGAAAACGGATAAATCAACTTACCACCACCGTTGTGCCCTAACTGAAAGGCAGCTTGGAGCAAGTTGTTCAGATCAGCCTGTGATAGGTTAATACCTCCACCACGACCACCAGCACCACCGCGACCACCACCACGTCCACCATTGCGACCACCTCCACGTCCTCCACGCACTCCAGACATGATTCTGGCAGAAAGAACGGGAAAATTTAGTTTCGCAGTTAAAGATAACCACTAATGTTCACAAGATCACAGCTAGATCCAATCCAGGACTATCCCTCCAAACCCAGAGTTCACCAGGACTTCCATGCATTTCGGTTTATGATTTTGTGTGCACCCAAAATGATAAACCGCTCTACATGGTCCTCCCAGTGTTCTCCTAGTTCAAAGTTCAAATCACCGAACATAGACTCTTAGCTACACACCGTAATACTACGATAGTTTATGACAAGTGTTTCTATTGGAGTGCGAAAGGGAGATGTCCGAGCCTTGGACAAACCTCAAGAGCACACGAGTTACCCCAATAGACTACATTGCCTAGAAAACAAGTAACCCAGCCTAAAATAGAACGGATGATGTAACGTAGAAAGACCAATGATTTAGAGACACCCCGACAAGACCATACGTAAACCACTATAACGTTTAGTACCATGTGATCGTCTAGTGTGTGCGACTCGGCTATAGACTAGACTCTACATGCAGTCCTAGTTCACTATAAACCTGGCTCTGATACCAATCTGTCACACCCTCAAAATCCACTTGCGAAGTTTTACCGCGAGGCGCATGACAAACCAGGATCCAAACCAACGATCACAATAAACAAGTCTAAATGAATATAAATGCAATTTCAAAACATAGTTTAAAAATCCCGTTTACAGCGGAAGCTTATTCAAACAATTATTCAATAATAAACCAATGTTCAATGTTTGTGAAATCATGCAACTCTAGCTAGACGCCGTGCAGACGCGTGCGCCCTAGTTCCATTCGTGCTACCTTAGCGACCTGAGAAAACATGTAAAAGTTTACGTCAGCACAAAAATGCTGGTGAGTTTACAGGTTTTGTATCCAAGAACCAAGTCCACCTGTCCATACTATAATAAATCGAAAACCAGTATACGCTAGCTAGGCGTACGTTTTGTTACTACCACGATTGGAAAACCATTACTAACGCGAATACCAAAAGTATGCCCGATGTAGTTCCTGTTGTTCCTGTTGTTCCTGTTTGAGACAATATGCACCCGCCGACCCTCCAAGTCGACGAGCGGGGTTGGTCACTCCCAATAGCGCTATTCACATTTCCCCGTTGTGCAAACCCGCACATTCATGGTTCCCCCCGGGACTTCCAAGGATCGTGTAGTACACAATAGAAACCCATAGTATGACAGTAGTTACCAAATAATCGTGTTAACACATGTTTTCTCCCCCGAAAGTATAAAACCAGTTTAAAAGAGGGGCCGTAAACTCACCTTAAGTTGCGTTACTCCTTAACCCGAGTAAACTCAGCTGCTATGCTAGTCCCGTAAAGCGGCGACCTAACATACGACAGTTACAAGTACTTAGACTAATAACCCGTAGGTTAATTAGTCCCTAGATGTCCAGACCATAACCAAGTTCGTTTGAAAACACCGTGACTGTTTAACTGACCTAAAGTACAAGACTCGACATCCCATTGGTGACCCGAGACTCCCCGTGTTATGTTTACGCTCCAAAACATATAATAACGCAATTACACTTAACATACGTTAACGCACAACAAGTTATAGCACATCGTTCACGTATCACCGAATTACATCCAAATATATGTTACCAAGTTATTAGGCATGTTACGGGGTTCCTAGCATGTTACTACATGTTAAATCGGGTCTCGGAATGCTAATTTACACTTACAGCAGCAGTACACGCGATTAGGAAAAGTCAACTAGCAATTAGGTTGGTCAACTAGCAATTAGAAACCCTACTCGCCTCTATTATAGGCAATTAGGGCTATTCACATGAACTTATAGGCAATTAGGGCTATTCACATGAACTTATAGGCAATTAGGGCTATTCACATGAACTTATAGGCAATTAGGGCTAATCACCTGATCTTTCACACCAGTAGGCCTCTACTCGCCTGTGTTATAGGCGATTAGCACCCTACTCGCCTATAACATAGGCGATTAGGAATGCTACTCGCCTGTAACCTTGCTGTTCCGGTTTTTCGCGCGTTTAACGCTCCAAATCAGATCCAGAACGTGTGTAACCACCCAATATCATCCCAAACACTATCCTAAACATGTTTAACCCAAAATCCTTCGTTTAACCTCGTATAATCAGTCCTGCATGCAACCAAGTAATCCAAACACCATTCACATAGCATGCAACATCATACTAACACACGTAATCATAACCCTAATATCCAATTACTGAGTTTTCTATCATCATACTATCAACATCAATACTGATCTATCATAATAGCATATCAAATCATCATCATGAATCATAAAAACCCTAGCTTTCTAATCATACACACTCATAATGCATGCATATTAGTTATAATCCGATTAACAACCCTTATTGACGATTTTCAGAAAGCTTTTTCGTTTAAGAACAGGTCTGGACCATTAGGGATTGATTAAAGACGTTTATAAAGAGTTATGGATGAAAATCAAACCTTAGGATTATGAAAATATGATGATTCAAGCTTGAAACCTTGAGTTTTGATCAAAAATCGCCTTCCAGAGGTTGTTTATGTGTTGGGGCGGGTTATGGGACGACTAGGGTTGGTATAATGAAGTTTAGGAGGTTAAGTATGGTATTTATAGTCGTTTTTAGTCGTCCAGCCCGTTACTAGCGAGTATGCAGCAGTTTCAGGCGATTAGGAATCCTAATCGCCTGATTGTTCAGGCAATTGGGCCTATTCGCCCTTACCTATACACGAGTAGGGTCCTACTCGCCCTTAGGGTTCCCTACTCGCCTCCCCTATAGGTGATTAGGCCTCCTACTCGCCTATAGGGGTTGGTTTTGTGCGTTTTGCGCGTTAAACCCCGTTTTAACATATGTTAATGCATATTCACGTACCGACAAGTCACATAATGATTGTAAACACATGACACAAGTAAATACACATATTTACACTCGTTCACCAATTCCCGGGACTCGAGACTCGTACGTTCCGTATGCCCTGACGATCCTACAAATCGTCACCGTTTGTACACTTGGTTAAGGACTGACATCTAACGAACCTCTAGACCAACATCCAATGATCTTCTAGACTAACCAATAGTTCCCGAACCATAACCCGACTTAACTAACCCAGTTAAGTACAATATACGCGTGACTCGCTAAGGTAGACTTTCATCTAGACAACGTTGTTAACCAGAATTTGCCGGGTGTCACAGTCAGTATTAAAACTCCAGAAGAAGCCTGGACTGGAATCAAACCTGATGTATCAAATCTGCGAATATTTGGCTGTCTTGCCTATGCACATGTTCCAGAACAAAAACGGGGTAAACTTGATGATAAAACAGAAAGAGCCATCTTTGTTGGATACAGTGAGAATAGTAAAGCTTATAAATTATACAATCCAGCTACAAGAAAAACTATAGTCAGCAGAAATGTTATATTTGATGAAGACAAAACTTGGAAAGAAATTGAAGATGAAGATATTGTGATTCAAGATGAAAACACGGAAAACAACGAGAATAATACACATGATCATACATCAAGAAATGAAGAATACTCACCCATACACAATGCATCTGAAAATGAAAGACAGGAAGAGCAAGGAATCGAAATTGAGGATGACAATCTAGATGCCACAACATCTAGTCAAAGTCCACCTTTAAAAATACGTTCAATGGCAGATATTCTTAGTAGAACCCAACCATTAAGTAGTCCAGAAGTACGAGATTTATATCAGAGACATCAAGAAGCTGCAAACTTTGCATTTTACACTGACTCAGACCCAATTGATTATGAAGAAGCAAGTAAAGATGAAAAATGGAAGGAAGCAATGAAAAGGGAAATAGAATCTATACAAAAGATTGAAACCTGGGAGTTGGTTGATTTACCAAAGGATCAAAAACCCATAGGAGTAAAATGGATATACAAAACCAAATACGATGAACATGGAAATATAGATAAACACAAAGCTCGTCTAGTGGTCAAGGGCTACAAACAAAAATATGGGATAGATTATCAGGAAGTATTTGCACCAGTAATCCATTTTGAGACTGTAAGACTAGTTCTTGCCCTAGCAGCTCAATATAAATGGTATCTACACCAAATGGATGTGAAAACTGCATTCTTGAATGGAGAACTAAAAGAGAAAGTATTTATAGAACAGCCTCTAGGATTTATAGAAAAGGGGAATGAAAATAAGGTATGTCTTCTTAAGAAAGCACTGTATGGATTGAAGCAAGCTCCACGAGCATGGTATAGTCGGATCAATCAATATTTTGAACAAAATAACTTCAAAAGATGCACATTTGAACATACCTTATTTTTAAAGAAGACAAAGACCTCCAGACTAGTGGTGTGTTTATACGTAGATAATTTAATCATAGCTAGTGACTGCATGGAGGAAATAATCTCATTTAAAGAATCCATGCAAAGGGAGTTTGAAATGACAGACATGGGAAAGCTACATTATTTCTTGGGAATGGAAGTCACTTATGATCAAGAAGCAATAAAGATTTCTCAAACTAAGTATGCTAAAGACATACTTGAAAGATTTCGAATGGCAGATAGCATTAGAGTCTCAACTCCAATGGAATATGGATTGAAGTTGATCAAGAATAGCAACGAAGAGAATATTGACCCAAGCTTATATCGAAGTTTAGTTGGAAGCCTTATGTATTTAACAAATACAAGACCTGATATAATGTTTGCAGTCAGCAAAATCAGCAGATTCATGGATCAACCAAAGAAGTCACATTGGGAAGCAGGAAAACATATATTGAGATATATAAAAGGCACTTCAGAATATGGAATCATATACAACAAAAACTCATTTGAATTGAAGGGCTTTAGTGATAGTGACTATGCAGGAAATATAGATGATAGCAAAAGCACATCAGGATATATATTCAATATAGGATCAGGAGCAATTTCATGGCAATCAAAGAAACAAAAGGTGGTAGCATTATCATCAACTGAAGCGGAATATATTGCTTTATCTCTCACTGGATGTCAAGCTCTATGGCTCAAAGGGATCTTAAAAGATTTAGAGTTTGACACAAATAAAGCAATTACTTTATAATGTGATAATAAATCTACCATCAATCTCACAAAGGATCCAGTCTATCATGGGAAGAGCAAACATATTAGGATCAAATATCACTTCATAAGAGATATAATCAAAACTGAAGACGTGGAGATCAAGTACTGTAACACAAAAGATCAAATAGCGGATATCTTCACCAAAGCACTACAACCAAAGGACTTCACAAGACTACGCACTATGTTAAATGTACTACCAATCTAGCTTAAGGGAGGGTATTGGACGATGATATAATATAAGCTAGATATATCCAAACCAAGACACCGGTTCATACTATTCAAACCGGTTCAACACTTAAAGACACGACGGTTTGATTGAGAAGACACAACGCTTCAATGAAAGACACGTCGCTTAGTTTATGTATATATAGTTTAGTATGTTTCATTTCTTACGGTTATCAAGTTTTCTGTATCACAAAACCAAAACAGAGAAACACTTTGTAATCTTTTACGATCATCAATCAATCCAATACAATCATTGTTATTCAGTATCAGTTTGTTGTTCTTTGCGTTTATCTTTCGTAAATCGCCAACAGGATATGCCTTTCCAAGTGAAAAACTGTTTAATTCTTTGTGAGGTCACATGTACACCTGAATGTCTAGCACTGGGAATGCTGTGACTGATCTTCAGTATCTTATTTCTTACCTCATCCACTTTTCCCACTACAAGTTTGTCTTTCTTAGTCAAAAGCTGACCATCCCATTTAAATTTCTTAACTTCTTTTCCCTCTTGTAACTGTTTCACAACAGCTTCCAGCTCTTTGTCTTCATACCAACTATATATCTTTGACCATATTTAACAATTCAGGATCACAGGTAGATAAACAAATGGGAAACAGGGTTGGGCCATGGACCCTGGATAAGGCATCAGCAGCTATATTATCTTTTCCTTGCTTGTATATGATCTCACAATCTTTTTTATATATAACTAACAAAACTATATTTACAAATATCTGATTTTAATCATGACTTACTACTAGTCAAATACCATTCTGTATACAGTTTTGTAGATTCAATAAGACCTGCATTTAATATTATCCCATCTTGGTATGTGGTCTGATAAAGTCAAACTTAAGTGTGGCATTAACCTCTGTTCAAGTCTTCTGCTGATTATTGACGTTAAATTTAGTTATTTTAGAGTCGATTTCAGATAGAAAAGGGAGCATGTAACATTTGTTTCTTCAATATATATGATTATCTTTCTTTATTTGGTAATGCAAGATCTGAACACCTATATTTTGACACTGTTCACTGATTATATCAAATGAGCGAATAATTATTTAGTTACGTATCCCATCCCATGACTCAAAATTGCACAGTTTCAAGTATTTGAATATGTAGAAATCATGAATCACTTGAATTATGTTTGTACTTTGTACCCATATGGCAGTGCCAGTTACGATTTTGTTTCTCTGTAGTCTAATACTTTAACTTTGGTATGATGTTTTAGCTTTCTTTTTTAATATCACAAGTCGATCTATGAGTAACCTGACCATTGGTCATTTGATGCTGCAGACTCAACTGTGACAGGAAGCATTCTGCAAGAGATTTATCAACCTAATTTGAAGATTATGCTGTTGGATTCGTTTTTTGTGGATACCAATTAGTGATTTATGCATTATTGATGATTTTCATGATCTTTACTTTAATGTACTGTTCAACAAGTTTGATTTCAATATATTTTGTGTAGCCTTTATATTTTCTGTAGCATGACTTGTGGTTATACCTATGTGTTAGTGGTTTAAATTTTTGTATAAATAGTGTTGAGAACCGGAAAGATTTGCAGGTTTTGCTAATGGGTTAGATTGCAGATTGTATGTTATTGGTAAGAAAAAGTCTGAGCTAAGATCCAAGGAGTGAGTGTTTACATGCATTGTTTTTATATGGTGTGTCACCTTCATTCTCTATATTGACTATCTTGCCATTTGTGCGGTGCAATTTATTTCGTTTTGGTTAGTTTTGAGATTAGCAGCTTAGAGAAAAGTCTTGAGCAAGGATCATTATTTATTAATTAAAGGTTTGGTAAATAGAATGAAATAGTCTTTGAAAACTTTATGGCCTTGTTTCGACTTTTTATTTAAGTCTTTCGGGTTATTTACTACAGAAAAATTCAAGCCGAATGCATGTGCCTGGGCTTATGGGATTAACGTTTTCTATTTGAATGTTTGGAGAAGAGAAAAATGCATAGTTGAGTACCATTACAAGCAAAATCTGGTAAGATTTGCTCAAATTGTAACATTTTTATGTTCTGTATCTAATGAATGACTCATCAGATTTGTAATGTTTATGTATATAATATTGACTTCAAATTAATGATTGTAATTACATTAATAATTCATCATTTAGGGGTAGAAACGTAATTGTGACGGTTGCTTAAAATATCCTTCGTTTTTTAACGGCCATGTTCGACCCGTACCCATTTCTGTCGAAACCCGAACCAAAATGACAATTTTTCAAAGCGGCCCGTCCTGACCCACCATCCCATCCGACTCGTTCTGCCTGTTTTATCAGGTATGCTTTTCTATTAAGTATCAACCAACTGATATTTATTTATAGTGAATTTGTTTATCAAGAAATGCTAAGTTATTTTTTGTTTTTTAAACAATTGGTTTTGTTGCTCTAATAAAAATGCTTGTTCAGCTGCAGATGAGCTGCACGCAGCTGCAAGACATCCTTCACATAATAACAACTTCGAATCAATTTAACTACACTTTTGAAGTTTGTTAGTAACCCATTTGGTTTGCAAAAATATGTAACATTAACAGGTTAGTAACTTTGATCCATATTCTTTAATCGGCTTGGTACCAGCTATGATCGCATAACAACCAATCAAAGACACTACTCTCAACCAGGGTTTGAGTCCAACTCATCTTCTTTCACACAGGATGTCCCCTCATCAAGGGCACATCAGCCTAAACGACGTTGAATACCGCGCCGTGGGTGCCATGGGCACCCTGTGAGTGTACTAACAGGCGCAATAGGGAGGTGCAAAATTGAGTCCAACTCATCTTCTTCCACTACACTTGTAAACGTTTTGTTTTGTTTGTTTGTTTTGTTTGGTTGGTTTGGGGGGGGGGGGGGGGGGGAGGGGGAGGGGATGATACTCCAGTAGTTGGAATATACTTAATGAAAACATTACAAGCATAAATGGAATTTAGACTTACTTAGGACATTCCCCCAAGTTAAGCCCAAACCACACTCGACCTACTCAAGCTGGGGTTAACATCTATATGTCTTATTCCTATTACTCAATGTGGGCTTTTGAATAGCCAATGAGAAACGACAATACGTATACACTTTATTACAATGGAAAATACATATTCTAAAGCATAGCCCAAAGAAGCCACGTGTGAAAAGTTCAAATTGAATCGGAGGCCTTGTTGACTTTATTATATGCGTTTGGATCAAGCCACATTTTTTGACTTCCATTTGCCACTCTCAAACCGTTTAGCTAACCAAACTGAATACGTACTTGCTCAAAAGTATTCTATGGTGATTGGTGTTAAGACGCAATCCAGGTTGGTTCGAGTTCACTCCAAGAAATGATCACGCATCCAATCAAATTAAAGCTTGTGGATTGGTATCATATATAAAGCCAATAATTTGGTCTATCAAATTATCACTAGCATATGTGCCTAAATTATTTTCCAACAATCCCAAACCATAAGACAAGTGACGTGTGCGAATATACACATAATTTTACACTGAATAAACACACGTTTGGTTTAAATATTTATAAAAATGGTTTAGTCCTTAACATTAAAACACACAAAAAAAGGCAAGTGTACCTTGTCATATATGTAGTAAGCTTAGATAAGAACCAAATATCGATCTATGGACGTGAGCAGACGCAACAGTACTTAAACTCTATCCCCGATTTACCGGTAAAAGATAGTTTGAAGTTGTTTAAACTAGATTAATTCTGAAACACTAAATAAACATAAGTGAGACTCCAAATACAAAATATATATATAAAGACGCTAGAGTAAAGTCCTTTTTGAGTCCCTGTTGTTTAGTCGTTTTAACTACTTGAGTTCAGAATTCAAACTTGTCTCAATCTGAGTCCTACTGGTTTCTAATCTTAACTCCTTGAGTCCAAAGAACAAACACCATCCAAATAATATGTTAAATTATAAGGGTATACTAGTCATTTACACCTAAGTTACAACATTTGATGCATAAGGTACTTACAAATTAACTTTATCAATTTTATTATATATATACACAAACAGACAAACATAAACCTACCTACCATCTCTCTCTCTCTCTCTTTTGCTCTCGCTCCCCCTCCCCCCCCCCCCCCCCCTCTCCCTCTCCCTCTCGCTCCCCCTCCCCCCCCCCCCCCCTCTCTCTCTCACTTCTCTTCATCTAAACCCACCACCACTCACCACCGGCACACCTCAGACCACCGCCACCGCACATCCACACAACCACACCTCTACACACCCCATCACCCTACTGCACCACATAACCCACCCTCATTCCACACCGCATTTTACCCCCAGGCCCCACCATCACCGATCTATGAGAACATCAAAACACCTTCACCTAGTGAGCTTTCAAAACCCCTGAGTTGTAGAAATCTGGTGAGCGGTGTCGGTGGTCTAACCGAAGAAAGAGAAGGGGAGGTGAGCGGTTGGACTATGGTGGTTGTTTTGGTGTTTCAACAAGAGAGAGCGAGAGAGAGAGAGAGAGAGAGAGAGAGAGAGAGAGAGAGTGGTGTATTGTGTTTGTCTGTATATTGTGGTGGCAATGGTGTATTGGTGTGGTAGCAGTGGTGTATTGTTGTGGTGGCAGCAATAGTGTATTCTGATGGTGGTGACGATGGTGGTGTGTGGTGGTGTATGATCTGGTTTGGGGTTAAGTAGAGTGAGAGAGACGGGGGTTGAGCAAGTGTGTGTGTCTGTATATATTTGTTTTTAATGGTGAGGGTATTTTGGTAATTCTATAAAATCTAACTGAGAAAATCTAACAGAGTTAGTATTTTGGACTCAGGTGGTTAAGATTAGAAACCAGTAGGACTCAGATTGAGACAAATTTGAATTCTGGACTCAAGTAGTTAAAACGACCAAACCATAGGGACTCAAAAGGAACTTTACTCAAGACACTATAATAATAATCCTAGCATATCAACTACATAACATATGTTAAACAGGCGTGAGATCAACATTCCTATTTTTAGACAATTAGTATCCCTTTCGGGAATCCTAACATGACAACTATACAGAAAGCTAACACGATAACACACATTAACCCCCTCAAATTGTTCATTAGCGAGCATCTGATATAATCTCACGCAAATCTTCTAGAGATAAGTTAGTCATTTGTTAAGACTTTTCTGTAAGTGCATTATCTGTATGTCCCTAGCTAGTGATAGGTCTCTATAGGTCGTTGGCTAGGATAATCGAGTGATTCATGGCTCGTACGTATACTAGCCTGGTCCAAGGGGGAGTCTGTTAGTGCATGATGTCCCTAGGCTAGTATATATGTTGTTTGGACGTGTTTCGGGGTGTTTGGAGACGTTTATAAGCGTTTTGGGTGAGTTTGGACACAGCAGGCGATTAGCATATATGTATAGGCAATTACGTTGTAATTGTTAGTACTGTTCACATGAATAGGGCTAATTGCTAGTACTGTTCACATGAATAGGAGCTAATGGCCTAATCGCCTATAATAGCATGTGGTATAGCCTCGTAATCGCCTGCACTAGGCTGTACGTGAACAGGAGGTATAAATAGGCCCAATCATTACCCTAATCATGAGTTCTTGCCACACACACTCTCCAAACACCCTGCCCTGGTCTGTAAGGTCTGATTTGATCATTGTAAACACTCGAGCTCTGTTTTAATGATAAATCTTTAATCTTTTGACCCATTTGTGTGTGTTAATTACTCGTATATCATTGTTTCTTGGTTGTTTTTGTTATTAGAACATATTTAGAGGATTCCGCACTCTGAATATAAACCTCGTGATTGTCGGTTGACCTGTTCGTCGATCCTACAAGTGGTATCAGAGCCGAGGCTCTTATCACGAGCGTTTTAATAACAAAAACGAGTGAAAACAAGTGGGTTTTAGTGTGAAAGTTGTGATTTTTATCCAAAAACCTGTTTGAAATTTGAAACATTGAGTTTTTGATTAAAAAAACCCATATTTTCAAAATCTTAGTGTGTGTTTACGGTTAAAAACGTGTGTTTTTTATTAGGTTTTGTTCTAAAACTATTTTGGAAACTCTTCTAATCATTTGGGGATTAAACACATTGTTTTGGATAAGATTTTGAAGCAAAAATGGTAGTTTTTGAGCAAAAGTGAGGTTGCAGATCAGATCAGGCGATTACGAATCCCTAACCACATGAACTTATTGCATGAATAGCCTAATCGCCTAACATACACACAATTACACTCTAATCGCCTGCTTTTCCATGCGATTACGTCGTATTCACGTGTTCTTACTAGCGATTAGGAGCTAATCGCCTACAATTGCATGTGGCATAGCTCCTAATCACGTGTTGAATCCTAATCACCCCCAAACTCGTAATCGCTCAACTGTTCACTAGCAATTACGCGTAATCACGTGTAACAACTAGCAATTAGGATCCTATTCACGTGTAAACTAGCAATTACAATTCCCAATCACCTATAACTTGCTGAACCTAAAATTGACCTAACTTTGACTCGCGTTGACCAAAGTTGACTTTCGTTGACCAAGTTTGACTTTCACAAAAAAAAGAGTTAACCGTCTTTGACCGAAATTTGACTTTTGTTGACCAAGAGTTGACTTTTTCATAATGGCAAATGCAACCAAACCATGGGCTTTCGCGTCTTCAATGAACACCCAACCGGCCCAACAACGACAACAACAGGGGAGTTCCGGATGTAATCTGTGGGCCCATCTGGAGAGGAAATCAACGTCAGATGCTAGCCAAAGTCAACCGAATCAAACCATACAACTTAACAATGTTCAAAACAATCAAGAAACAGTTGTGGTTTCTGTTACTCCTGCAAGTAACTCTATCTCAGCAAACACGATGCTGCGAGTGTACTTACTATGCATGCTGAGAAAGGTTCTGACCAGAGGACACAACTCATTGGAGGTGATAAAACAGTTTTGGCAATTTTTTGTCAAGGATTTTGAGAGACTCGTAGATCAATTTTCGGATTTTGGCACTATTAACAGAGGTGTGGGCTCATCGTTTATTACGTTGGTTCCTAAAGTGGAGGATCCTACGGGGTTGGGAGATTACAGGCCAGTTAACTTGATCAGGGTGGTAAGTAAAGTGCTATCCCAATTGTTGGCGAATAGGTTACAGTTAGTTATAAATGATTTGATTTTCGAATCCCAATCGGCTTTTTATTAGTGGTCGATTCATTTTGGATGGTCGGTTAATTATAAATGAAATTCTTTCTTGGTCTCGGGTTCAAGGGAAGAATTTATTCCTTTTCAAAATTGATTTTGGGTGCCAAAGTGGGGGCGAATATGAACCGGGTTACAAATTGGGAGCCCCTGAAAGACATCTTTCGGATTCGACTTTCTCAATGGAAGTCAAAGGTGTTATCCATTGGGAGGAGAGTCATGTTGATCAAGTCGGTGTTGGAGAGTTTAACTACGCATTATTTTTCTATATATAAGGCACCGGTAAAGGTATTAAATGATTTGGAATCTATAATTAAAAAGTTTTTATGGGGTGGCCATGTAGAAGGAAGAAAGCTACATTGGGTAGCTTGGGATAAAGTTACGAAATCTAAGAAGAATGGCAGATTGGGCATAAAGAGATTGGATAATAGTAATAGCGTGCTTCTTCTAAAGTGGGTTTGGAGGTACAAGAATGAACCAAGTGCTTTATGGAAAAGGATTATTGATGTTGTGCATTGCTTATCAAAACAAAAGTGGAGTGTGTTGCAGCTTAATAGCCGGATAATATGACCTTGGAAGAACATTATGAAGCATGGAAGTAAAACAAAAATTGAAGGTCGAAGTATGTTCGGGATGTTAAAGGGCTGGTAAAGTAGGGAATGGGGACACTATTCGGTTCTGGACCGATATTTGGTGTGGTGAGTAGGCTTTCATGGATAAGTTCCCTAGTTTATTTAAACTTGAAAGAAACAAGATGGTCCTACTTGCCGAGCGAATCAATTTTGTTAGGAATGGTTCATGTATTTGGAAACAGAGAGCTGAATCTATGCTTATAGTCACGAAGAATGAATTGATGGAATGCAAAAGGGTGATTGCGGATGTGGTTCTTTCGGATCGACCGGATCAGTGGTCATGGACGGGTGATAGTGCAGGATTTTTTTTCTGACAAAGCTGCAAAAAAATGGAAGCAAAGGGAGATCAGAAATGATGCAACGTTTGTCATGGAGTGGTGTAAATGGATCCCGACAAAGGTAAATATATTTGTTTGGCGTGCGGAGATGGATAGGATAGCGACCATTTCGGCTTTGGAAAGAAGAAATGTAACATCCCAACCTCTTTTTAAAGCAATTAATTAACAACTAATTTAGTTTTGGTCACAGTATAGCATATATATATTTTTTTATTCTTAAATCATATTTACACGTCCGGATCCTTGGAAGATCCGCACGTGTTATTTATAGTTCGAAATCGCTAAGCTTGACTGCCACAGACGTTACATATACATATCATTGTTGTTTCACTAAAATGTCCCACACGACGTGTGAAGACGAAATCATATCTTTATTCACAATAGTGATCTTGGTCTCAAGTGTGTTCGGTTTCATGCTTGGTCCGTTTCGCGTCCGGTTCTGCTCCTTAGACGTGCCTACCACAAATACACACGATAAACGATTAGTATTTGGGATTAATGGGTCAAACCATTGCAAAACAAATAAACAAATATTTTGGGTTTAAAACCCGCCGTAGCTACGGCCAGATGGCCGTATAAAATAAAACTGAATTCTAACAAGCCATGATAATTTGAGGAAATATCATATGCTCAGTTTTTTCCTCTGTTCTAACTATCCTCTAGTGTGAGCAAACATCCTCTGCTCATTTTTCCTCTGGTCTAAACAATCCTCTAGTCTAAGCAAACATCATCTACTCATTTTTCCTCTGGTCTGAGCAAACATCCTCTGCTCATTTTTCCTCTGGTCTAAACAATCCTCTGGTCTGAGCAAACATCATCTGCTCATTCTTTCTTAGGTCTGAACAATCCTCTGGTCTGAGCAAATATCCTCTGCTCATTCCTTTACCATTACGACCCCGAGGATTGTTCATGCGTCGGTATTCAATCAAGTTCTAATCAACACTGCTCAATTAGCTTAATATGACTCGTTTATAGATTTAGCCTTTAGTAAATCTTTGAAATTCCTAAAATACCCTTATAGGCTTATATTTCAATTTAATCACCCATGGCGACTCAACTCAGTAATACTTAATTATGTTTGTCCCATTAGCTTGTTTGAAAGCCTCTAAGCCTTCATGGAATTAGTATTTCACCAACTTCATGAATTTACCATTTTAAATCGCATCTAAGTGTATTAGCGCGCATTAGACGCACTTACGGAAAAACGACTCACCGATTTAGTACCCACATTTCATGTGGGTGGTTTTCATCCACATTTACCTGCCCAAGGTCCTACTTTACCCAACAGACTTACCGGGTGGCGTTGACCCATTCCATATCATTCGAATCATCCATACGACCAATTGGAATCACGTGCCCTTTTTTGTTCCAAGTCATCAACCTGTGAAAATCCTTAATTTGCACATATTAATATCCGGGAATCCGAATGGTGTCATACCACCATTTGGCGGTCTAACCTTTTAAATCTTAATACTTAATTATGAAAGCATCGTGTACCAGGTTCGACTGATGTTCACATCATCTTTTGACCCATTTGCCTTACCTTTCAACACTCCAATATTTAAATTTCAAATCTTGGGCTCAAGTGATACTAACCTCACTTGACCCGTTATAACAACACTCAATCATCTATTTAGACATCCCGACCCGGACTTAACCATTTTTCTCTCATTTTGGCGATTCTAACCCATTACAAGCTAGAATCCCATATTTCATATTCCTCTCTAAAATTGAAACGCCCATTCTTTGTTAATAACGCAAATTCCATATTTGACAAAGGTTTACACAATCCTTTTTGTTTCTAAGAGACTTCACTTACCTTGGCCTCAATTAAGCATTCATTGACCCGTTTAGTTCGTTTGATCCAATTTGTTCCAAGCCTCCACCTAGCCTGTAAAGATCACATCACTATACTCAAGATTAATTTAAGTTAGTCATTGTGTCAAATAACCAACTCATATCATAAGTTCTCACACACCTATTTCATTCAAACTTAGGTTTGGGTTAGTTTGACTTCTAGGAGTCAAACTAACCTTTTACATGTTTGTATGCACTACTTATAAGGCAATAGTCCTAATCATGAACTATCCCTTTTTAACATATCATTTATTAGTTCTACTGCACATTCAAACTTGTCACTCAACATCTTAAATGGTGAGATCTTAACATACAACTTTTTATCAATTTTTTTTTTCAACTAGACATTTATACAAACACTTGGTGTGCATGCTCTTTTAACCACCAATTTTCTTAGTTAACATATTGTATGGAATCTTCCATAACACCATATCCACTCTCACTATACAATGATCATACAATCATGCAATTTCATCTTCTAATCACTATTTTAATGTGGGATTCGCCAAAATGCCATACCCAAGTTTTACACCTAATCATCCTTCACATAACAAAACAATCACCTATAAGTATTGTTATTCTTTACTAAATTAGACATGTTTGAGATCCCCTAAAGCTAGGGTAACCTCTAATAACTGATAACTTCACATTGGCAACTATAGCCCCTCAACTAATCCCCCAATATCATTGTCTTATAAAACTAACTACTCAAGTTAGTTTTCCCATATCATTTACTCATTCATATAATTAATAACATTGACTAGGTTATTTTCATATTAGAACATAACTCACATTCTTATTATTTAAATCTCGTTTTATTATTTTGCTAATCACGTCTAATGGCGTAATTAAGCGAAACGGAAATTTCGGGGCGTTACAAGAAACATTGTAATTACTTCAAAGTGTTGCGTGTTTTGTGATTATAGCCCGGAGACGACGGAACACTTATTTTCCGGGTGCTTTTTCTCGAATGGTATTTGGTTGGCTATAGCAAAATGGTGCCGCATTCTAAATTTCTATGCTTTTTCTACTCGTGATCTAGTTCTGATGCATAATTCAGTGAGTTTCAAGGGCATCAAGAAAGAGGTGTTCCAAGGGATAATGTACATAGCTCTGTGGAGTATATGGCGGGCTAGAAATGACCGGGTTTTCTCGGATAAAAGACTCAAGGTTATGGAAGTGATTACTGAGATCAAAACATTGAGCTTTCTTTGGTTTAGGTGTAGATACGATAAAGGCTCTCTAGAGTGGAACTCATGGTGTAATTTTGTATCCGCTCCCTATGTATCTTCCTTGGAGACATAGAGGCGAGTTTGGTGGTGTTTTAATAAAGTTTACCTTAAAAAAAAGTTAGTTTTGAATAAATTTTTAGTGGTCAAATCACATGGTCCATTTTTCCTATTTTATATCCTTCCTTTTAGTAATTGTTTGCTAGAATATCTCAACCATTTAAGTTTACATTAAGTCTCCTTGTTCATATTTAAGAAATGTATTTGCTATCAACTAGGGCATGAATGAAATATAGAGAATTCTATCAAATCTTGTTTCTTGCTTAATTTCTTTGAGCTTGACCCAATCAACGAGTTACATATCCAATAACTCACTCAAGAAGGATACGAAATAGAATTTGATGAAGATATTTGTCATCTGTTCAAGCCACTTATTTAGAAACCGAAAGAAAACATGAAGGTCAAGATCATCACATATATAGGAAGTGTCAAGGGGAAGATCATTTTACCTTCAAGGCTTCAAGTGTGCACTAAACAATGAAGAAGATGGCAGCCTTACAGGAGGCGGCTACAAAGCGCAAAAGAACAAAGGGAAAAGGACTGTAGAAGAAGAAAGTCGTATGGACGGTGTTAGGATCGAGAACACACACGCACACGAACACGAGATTTTACATGGTTCTGTCTAAGATGACGTATGTCCACGGGCGCAACTGGGGTATTCTTATTATTGAGTGATACAAAAAATACAAGTACAAGAGGTATATTTATAGGCACTAATTAGGTTAAACCCTATGCTAAACTTAATCACCAAGTTAATCATACTGGGCCGGGCCTATATGTGGGCTGACGAAGACAACATCTCCAACAATCCCCCACATAGTGTCTTCGGACCACGAACTGCACCATCTCTTCTGTACTTATGTAAATAAGATCTCCCCTTGATCTTCAATGCACCTTCAGTTATCCCGATCTTCTCAAAACTATTATTAGATACCCGTTGAAGCCCCGCATAGCTTCAGCTTATCCAACATTACACATCTGGTAAACATGTCTGTTGGATTCTTAGCACCTGAGATATTCTTGAAGTTGATTGTGCCATCAGCAACCAATCCTCTCACGAAGTAACATCTTATCCTGATGTACTTTGTCTTCTTATGATACATAGGATTCTTAGCAAGTTTCACTGCATTTTCATTACATTATGTAACACCCATGGTGTTACATTTCTCGTTAACGGACCCGACCACCCGATTATTACAATTGTAACTGTTCTAAATCTTTATTCCTGCAGCCAAACACCCCATATTTGCTGATAAACCCGTTGCCAATCACACTATGAGCAGCCCTTGTACTCATCACTAAACACCCTCTGTCTTCACATCCAAACACTCTCCAATTTATTTTCCCATATAAAAACCCCTCCGTTTATCTTGTCACCTACACACATGTCGATGTGTGTGGGTCAATGGGTTATATAAGGTATGATTATTCTCCTGGTTCTGTTTTACGGATTATACCCTATCAAACGGCTTATTGATACTTCATATAATGCTGCTCTCAAATTTTGTTAGCCCATTTTATTCATTGTGTTTCATTTGATTAATAATAATTGGAATATGTTCTTTTGGTTTTTGTTTCTCGCTTTAGGCAAAGTTTCGCGATGTGTCCAGAGAAGATGGCAGTCTCCTAACATTACTACATGTTTACGCACACAGGATTAACCGATTAGGTAAATCTCAAGAGTGTTTTGATCCTTTCTGTGACACTGTAACAACTACAATGTTTAAACTTAGTATTTGTGTTAGCTGATAGGTTAGGTTGCTGCCTCTTTGGATATAATTTTGGGCTGCGATCGATATTTTTTTTCGCTTCCTCTTAAGCTATGCTGTGGGATTGTCACTGATAGTGTGCTGGTGTGTGTTTCACCCCTGTTAGACTACCTGCATTCTGAATCAATATTGATTATTTGCGTCTGTCTGCCGCTTTGTTTTTATGTTTGTACCTGAAATCTGCATCAAATATATGTGACAAGGTCTGTCACCTGAGTTATGTTTGAAAGACAGGTGCAAAAACAGTAGACAAAAATATAACTTAAGCAAATAAATCAACGCATTTGTATGGGTTAAAATACAAGTACTAAAGAATTAACAAATTTAACTTAAGCAATATGAGTTGACATAAATTTTGACTTCAGGAAGTCAACGGCTCACAGGGGGAGAACTCAAGAATGATCAATCCTATGGGAAAGGTAAGTGTTACTCGATCCATTAGTAATTATATGTGAATGTTATTTGATTATGATTAATGTGATGTAGGTGTAATGAATATTATTCTGATCCAACGTATGTATATGAGTAACTAAAGTTATATAGTTTGCGCCATCTTTAGCATAAGGTTGGATCTTGTACATATTAAGTCAAAAAGTAAGGTTCTGTTCACATCTATAAGGCTGATTTTGAGTAAAAGTTAAGGTGAACGGCTTCCACTCAGTTAGTTTCCTCTGCGGTGTAGTGGTAGCATGCACATATGGATTGTGTCATGAAGCGCTCAGCGAAGCGCACGAGATCATACTAGTTAAAAATAAAATAAAGTGTTATTATTGTGAGAAGGCATCATCAATCAAAGCTTTAAAAATTAAAAATCTTTCAACAAAATGCATAGCCTCCTAACAATTCACATCCATTAAGTTTGGAAAATTTGAGGGAAAACCCACTTCGCACATTGTCAAATCAGCTCTCCCTCTCAGGTAAACGTTACCAACTTTTAACTATCTTCTCGCATTTATCTGTTCTTACCTCTGCCTAAACCAAATAAACACAGTATTAAACTAGCTTGGTCTTTATCCCAAGTCCCTTGGCTTCCTTATTAGCCCACGAACAAAAATAAACCCACAATTTCTATTCTTTGGGCCAAAAATGAATAAACTAAGTATTAAAACAATAAATTGTTTGGTGTTTTTGTTTATTGTCAGTGGCTCTAAAACTTATGAATTATAATAATCATTTTGTTTTATAATATATAAAAAGGTTAAGATGTAGATTAGAAATTAGAAAGTAAAGACTAAAGAGATCAATTATTGAGGAGTTGTTTATTTGTTGTAGCACATGTTGGTGCTAAACCGGTTCTGGTTGCTTAACAATAAGTAAAAAATGATTAAAGGTTTAAACTGGTTTGGGTTGGGTTGGTTTGTTGATCAGTTATTGACCGCGTTTGATTTGGATTCAAATCTACGGTTTTAATCAGTTTAGAACTGGTTCGTTTGTCAATTGATTTGAAACCAGTTTTGGTTTGGGTTGAAATACACAGGTTGAAATACCTGAAAAGGCTTTTCCGTGACCTTTTCATTCAAGAAGGTGCAAGACTAAAAATTATACTCTATAGGATTTGTTTTTGTTCGTTCTCATATATATAATGTCCTCATATGAACAATGTGTTATCATCACCGCCATTGTTATTGTTATTATCTTTTGTTCTTTTGAAATAGACATACGGGCCGCTTTTGTATTTCAGGTTATCAGTTTGACTATGTTTTTGATTGGACTGTTTTGAAGTATCCCCAAGCTAGTATAGGTTCCAGTTCTAGAGGGCGGGTAAATGTTTGTTCCGATTTACATACTTCCTATTTTACCTTTATTTTTTCGAAGTATTCGCTTCTGTAACTGTAAACCTCTACAAGTTACCACTGAATCCCGGGCCTTCAGCAGAAAGAGAAGAAAAAAAACCCAGGCATGTCTCTATTTTTATATTGTGCTTTACTTTTTATGCGTGTGTGCTACTCTGTCTGTAGGAGTGTGTGTATATAATTATACTATGTCAAGGTTCCTTATGGTGATAATTTTTGTTATTTTTTTTATATGTTTTAGTGAGACCAGAGGTTAGAGAGAGATTCTCAGGCACGGTGGAGTCATTTGCCAGGCGTACTGGTTTGCATGGTGATTACTCAAGACACAGATCTTCAGAACACGCGACACCATCTAAAGAAGTGAGTTGTCCTAATTCACAACTTTTTCTGATGACAAAGGGTTCTAGATGGGTGGGTCGGGCGACTTATGTAACGTATCACTTTATGGGTTAATTATGATTACAAAAATAATATTAGCTAAATAATAATCTAAATCTAAATCTTTAAATAAAATGATTTGGGAGGTTGTTTGCATTAAAAATAGACTATTAGACTTTGTGCAACTTTTGACCCATTTAACTAATTCTTTTTAGCTTATTAATTTTTATTTGACTTGTTGGGATAAGTGGCAACGTAAGTCAATCCATTAGTAAGTAAATTGGTGAGAAATCTGATCTCTAGTATTACATTATCTTTGTCCAATTTTGTTCAAAGTGATGTTAATTTTCCAAATGACAGCCCAGTTTTATTTGACTTGTTTCACACTTTCACAAACAAAGCGCAACCAATATCAATCCATTCGTAAGTCGTAAGTAAATTGGTGGGATTTGCGACCATTGGTATTCATTGCGTTATCTTTGTCCGACTTTATTCAAGTTTACCTACATAAATGGTATACCTCAACAAAGTTTCTTTTCATACGACTTTTCCACTGAAATTGAAAATAAAGTGACACCACATGCATGAGATAAGCTTATCTATTCCTCGGTTTCTTATTGGTCGATGCTGATTTGCATGGGTCCAAAGCAATAATACAAACCTTCATCTAACACTGAATGAATCAAACAACGCAACAATTAACAACAATTTCATCCAGTCTACACCACTTTCAACACTCTCATCATAACCAACCAATGGCTGAACCGGTTCTTGCTGCCTTCCTGACTGTGATCTTTGAGAAGCTGACCTCTGCAGCTTTGAAAAACATTTCTCGCTACAAGGGAGTTGATGCTGATATCAAAAAATGGCAGAGATCATTAACCCAGATTCAAGGTGTGCTTGCTGATGCTTCTCAGAAGGAAATTACCAGTGCACCTGTGAAACGATGGCTCAATGATCTCCAGCATCTGGCTTATGACATCGATGACATCCTCGATGGTTGGGTCACTGAAGCCATGCATCCTGAGTTCACCCACGAGTCAGAAGGCATCACCAGCAAGGTAAGAAAGCTACTTCCAACTTGTTGCACTAATTTCTCACAGACTACTGTGACACTTGCCGGGTTAGATGATATTTCCACCAAATTACAAGATCTGGTTAACGAGAAAACTGACCTTGGTTTGAGTGTGAAAGATGAACCCAAGACAAAAGATAAAAACAGAAAATTACAAACCTCTATGGTCGATGCATCTCGTATTGTTGGACGTCAAGCGGAGACAGACGTTTTGGTCCACAAGTTACTGGATGGTGAATCATCTGGTCAAAACTTTAGCATCGTTCCCATAGTCGGCATGGGTGGGGTCGGCAAAACTACTCTAGCTAGAATTTTGTATAATGAAAAGCAAGTCGAGGATCACTTCCAACTCAAGGCGTGGGTCTGTGTTTCAGATGATTTTGATAGCTTTGCTATAAGCAAAGTTATCTTCCAATCTGTGACGGGGGAAAGTAAGAATTTTGAAGATTTAAATCTGCTTCAAGAGGCACTTAGTGATCACCTAAAGGGGAAAAGATTTATGTTAGTGCTAGATGACGTCTGGAGTGACGATTGTCAGGATTGGGAAACGTTGGTCGGCCCTTTTCATGCATGTGCTCCTGGAAGTAAAATCATCATGACAACACGGAAGACTCAGTTGCTCAGAAAGTTGGGTTACGATCATCTAAACCAGCTAGAGAGCCTGTCACATGACGATGCTATGTCTTTAATTGCTTTATATGCATTAGGGGTAAATAACTTTGATTCACATTTGTCACTCAAAACACATGGTGAAGGTATTGCGAAAAAATGTAACGGCTTACCTTTGGCTGTGATAGCAATTGGTAGATTATTGAGGACAAAAATGGATGAAGAAGAGTACTGGAAGGAAGTTTTAAATAGTGAGATGTGGGAATTACCGGTTGAAAGTGAAGTTGTCCCAGCCCTTAAACTAAGCTACCATGATCTATCAGCAACATTGAAGCAATTGTTTGCATACTGCTCCTTGTTTCCCAAGGACTTCTTGTTTGACAAGGAGGAACTAGTTTTCTTATGGATGGCAGAAGGGTTCTTGCACCAGCCAACTCCAAATGATTCTACAGAAGAAAAACGCCTGGGTCACAAACACTTTGATGAGTTGATGTCAAGGTCATTTTTTCAACATGCACCTAATAATGAATCATTGTTTGTGATGCATGACCTCATGAATGACTTGGCATCATCTGTTGCTGCCGAATTTTTTGTAAGGTTAGACGATGAGAATGAGAAGAATATTAGGAAGGAGATGTTGGAAAAGCACCGCCATATGTCTTTTGTTCGTGAAAGATATGAACCTTACAAAAGGTTTGAGCCATTCATCGAAGCCAAAAGTTTGAGGACATTCTTAGCAACATCAGTTG